>CAMKVN010000443.1:0-28958 GCA_946474995.1 Funneliformis geosporum | reverse complement strand
AAAAAAAAAAAAATATTCAGTTTTTCCGAAGTGTTGCTTATTTTCGGAACCTATATAAAACAGGTGTTGCTTATTTTTTGGGGTTGCTTATTTTCGGAAGAATACGGTAATCTATTATACTTTAACTATATAAATTACAAATATATAATCAAAAAGGAAATTTGGTATTCACGAAAAATATAATTTATATAAAAACAAGCCGAATTTATTTTTTAAAAAAAATTTTCTTTTCTTTTTATTTAAAAATATAAAAGAATGGTTTGTTAATGAATATAATAAATGCTCAAATGCTTAAAAAACTTCATAAAATATGGTAAGTCACCTAAATCAAGTAAAATTATAACTTTAATTCAGTAGATTTTAAGAAATTAGGACTTATAACATAAAATGATAGTGTTAATTCAAATATTTTCTCAAGTCAGATCAAATGACCTGTATCAATTCATATAGCTCAAAGAATTACTATTAATATAATAAACTTTATAATAAATTTCATGATATTTTCTAAGCAAAATCCAAAAAAATAATATTATTAGTTAATAATTTTTAAGAATAAATAAATAAATAAGTATTGAATTATTATAAAAGTAATCTAATTATTTAAATCAAAATATCTTAACCTTAGAAATATGAAAATAATACTATTTAATACTTTTTTATAAGAATCTAATACTTTTCTCTAATTATTAAATAAAAAATTATTTTTAAAGATTTTAAGTATTTTAAAATATGGTTTATTAATACTAAAAATATAATTAGATATAAAAATATCTTAATTTATTTATATTTTTTAATAAATAATTTTATATTAATCATTTAAGTGATAATAAATTTTATAATGTATTTTAACTAAAAATTAAAAAAAAATTGTAAGTTTTTATATAGAATTTTGCATAATAATTAATTGAAAATTATAACTAAATTTGAATAAAAATCATTACCATTTATAAAATTTTTTTTAAATATATTATAAATTAATTTTAAATAAAATTTTTGTTTTTTAATAATTATATTATTAAATATATATAAATTATAACTTTAATAATATAGGAAATTTGTTAGAAAAATGGAATTTGTAGAATTTTTTAATAAAATTATAATTTTTATTGCATTTTAATTTTTGATAATATTAGATTAAAATGCAATAAGAATTAAATTTTAGTCAAAAAATCTCATTTTTCTAACAAATCTCTCATATAACTTTTTATAAATATAAAGTTAGATATTTAGTAATTAAATAAATTTAAAGCTTGTAAAATTTAGTTATATGTAATAGATTATTACAGCTAATTTTATAATTTATAGATTACTAATAAATTGTGACTGAATACAACTGAAAATATTTTATAATAAAATTACTATAAAATATTGTGACTGAATGTGATTGAAAAATTATTAATGATCCATAAACTATGAAATTAGCTATAATAAATTAAATTAAATTATTTTATTATAATTTAATATTAAATATTTTATAAATTTTTTAATAAAATAAAATGATTTTAGTTTATAAAAAAAAATATATTTTTAAGTTTCTAATTTTAAATTTTTATAAAAATTACTATTTAATATTTTGCTTAAAAATTCATTATAAATTTTATTATATTTTAATAAATAATTTTTAATATATTTAAAATTAAATTTTAATTAATAAGTAAATTTGTATGTAAATTTTCTTATAAAACTTTGAAGAAATAATAAATATAATTTATTTATATTAATTTTTATTTTATTTTTAACTTTATTAATCTATTTAAAATTGTAAAAATAATAATTATCTTTTTATTTTTAAATTAATTATTTTATTAATATTTTTACAATGTAATTATTTAAATTAGATTAATATATGAGAGCTTTGCAGTAGAAAGAAAGAAAATTCTAAAAAAAATTTTTTTTGAGTTAATATTAAATCTGAATTTATTTTATTAAAAAAATACTAATTAGTTTAAAAAGTAAAATTTTAATTTTTTTAGAGTATTTTCTTTTTTACTACAAAGCTTTCATATAATTGATTACTTTTATTACACATACGCTATAGATTTAATAACAGTTTCTAAAAGCATTTTCTAATATTTAAAAATCATTATTAAAATAAAATAAATCTCAATAAATTTTTATTTAAAAGTTTTATAAAAGCATATTTAAAATAAAATTTAAAAATTAAACTAAATTTTTAATTTGATAAAAATAAAATAAATTATAATTAGAAAATAAAATTAAAGTTAAATAATTTATAAAAAATTAAATTTGATATAAAAATTTCATTTAAATTAATTTTTTTACTAAAAATTAATTAATATTGATTATTTAGAAAATCTAATTCATAAAATGATCAATAATATTAATTTAATGATTATTAATAATTTTATTATTTAAAATTTTCAATTAATTATCCCCTCTACTGTAGGCCTTTGCAGGCATGTTTGCCTGTAAAAATTCTGAATTTATAGGTCTCATTGGAAAACTTAACAGGTAAGATAAACTATTACAAATTATATATTTTTGAATAGCCTCAGTTTTGAATTTTATATTCTTAATAATTTTTTTTATCTAAATAATTGCAAAAAATGTTTTGCTATAGCAAAAGTGATTTCATTATTTATGAATTTTAAAAATTTATAAAATTTTTACTTAAATCTGTAAATTTCTTAAAAAATAAATTTTAGCTATTTATACCTTAAAATAAGTTTATAAAGCCGTTAAAGTCACACATTTTTTATTATTATTGTTTTCAAATTTATTAGTACAATTATTAAGTTTAATATGTAACAAAAAACTTCAATTTTATTTATTCTTCAACGAAAGTATGAAAATCTTTAAAACATGTTTGGCAATTTTTGTTACAATATAGTGAAATGTCACATCCATTACACCAAAAATTCAATTGAGAAGGATTCTGTAAAGCTGATCTATCATCTCTCTTTTGCTTAAACCAATACCACAGATAAGCTTCTCTTTTATCTTTATATTCTACATAATGATTATTACTAACTAATCTGCATATTAGTTATTCATATGAACTAGAAACTCAGATTTTTTTGCTCTATTTTCATTTATATCAATTTGTCCATTATTGTCATTACAAGTAACTCTTTTAAGAGAATTATTGTTAACTGAATCTTTAATTAGCTCACGAATCAAATCTAGCATAAAGCTTTTATGATTTTTTGTTATTTCTAATTTTTTACCAATTAAGTAAGAATTTATGATTGACGTATTCAGCAACCAAAAAGGTAGCCAAGTCAGACAAATAGCCAATTGTGTTGAATAATAGCTACATAATTGATCAGCTATGTCAACGCTACCCATGTGATGGTTATAATTGTCAATTATTTTTGGAATTGGCAAAATTTTATGAGCTGCACCTTCAAATACAGACCTAACTTTTTTGCTATTGATATTCGTCTTTCTAGGCATTCTACGTTCTTTAGAAACTTTATTATCAATATTATGTATTGTAATCAACATTGTCACAGGACCATTATCTATTCATAATATTGCTAACACATTATCAACTACAACATTCTTTAAAAAATCCCACTTATTCTTTTTCTCTTTTTCTTTTTTTAAAATTAAAGGAAATTTTGTCATATTTGTCCTAATGGTTTTACATGCACCAATACCTTTTTCTCGAAGAAACAAAAACAGATTTACACTGGAAAAATAATTATCTATGTAAATATTGAATGACTTTTGTGATAGCAATTGGTTAACTAAATGATAAACTTCTGCACTAATTCTATTAACATTTTCAATAGCATCAACGCTAAATGTCTCAATTCTTGATGTAAACATAAAAGTATATGTGTAACTTGAATCACATAAAGACAATATTTTATAACCCTTCGGAGTTGGTTTATTCTTTATTCTAAATGTATGAGCACTTCATCTGGAAAATCTGGCTATCATTTCATCTACCACAACGTTAGATGTAGGTATGCATAGTTTTTTGGATATATTGTGAATAAGTAAAACTAGTAATTCAAGTTTCAAAAAAATATTTGATTGCTTTGTAATATCTGAAATATGCAAATATCGCTTGATTTAAAAAATTTAAAAAAAATAATTTAACCAAAAAATTTTAAAATAAATTAAGTTAAAATAAATAAAAGTAATTCTACTTATCTGTTGAAAATGAAATAAAGTCATTAATTTTGTAATTTTATGAGTGGGATAAACTTCATCCAATTTCCAATAATCTTTTACAGATGGTAGTTTGAATATACCCATATATATTACAAAAGCAAGCCATATTTTCAACTCATTTACTATTAGTTCTGTCTATTTACGACTACTTTCAGATGAATTACTTCTCTTTATATTTTGATAATATGCATATATATTAGTATTTTGAACGATAATTTCAACTTGTTTTTGAGAAAAAAATTGCGAAAAAATGATGTATGGAGTAAGATTTTCAGGTTGAAAGAAATTCGGCAAGGTGACATTTGAATCATGGTAATTATATTAAATAGGTATATATTCTAAAGGAGGTTGCAAAATTTCTTCATCATTATTGTTCTTTTTTGGTTTTTTTCTATTATTAACATTAGGCTTATTTCCATTATTCTCATCATTATCACCTGCCTCATATAAATAATCTTATTTTCGAGTAAACTAGCAAATATAATTATCATAATTTTTCTCAATACCTTCTTCAACTTCTAACATTATGCGAGAAAAAATGATGAAGTAATTAAACGTTATAAAAGAGATCGATAATTTCTGATTTTGACTAAATAATTCACATTATTGCACTATTTTCAATGATTTTAATACAAAATCTGAAATTTAAACACATTTTATTACAGAATTTTCATTGATTTTTGTAGGGAAAAAATTGGATTTTCATAAGAAAAAAATTGGACTTTTATAGGAAAAAATTGGATTTTTCATAGAAAAAGAATTGGAAAGATTTCCATAAAAAATTGTCATGAAGAAGAAATTGATTTTCATAGGAAAGAATTGGATTTTTGTAAAAAAAGTTTTTTGTATCGCTGAAATTTATACTATTGATATACATTTATTAAATAACTTTTACTAGAAAGTTCGCAGGCATATTTTCCTGCAATTTTGTGATATGTTACAAAATTGTATCCTTTTACATTCATATTTAACGATTCTAACATAAAAATTTAAATCAAAATGTTTGCAGACAAACTTAAAAGATTTGCAGGCAAATTTGCCTGCGACCTATTTGTGATACAAATATTTACTTATTGCATAAAAATTTAAATACGTTAAATTTTGCTGCCAAATTTGGTTGCATTACGTATGAAAGGTTATAGTATTATATTTTGATAATTTTTGCTATATTTAGTACATTTATTTTATAGCAATTTAAATCTAAAGAAGTTTGCAGACAAATTTGCCTGCGTTACAGACGAAGGAATAATGCTTTAATTTGTTATATCTATTATAGTTAAGGTTACTTACTTAAATATTTTCAAATTTTTATTAATAAAAAGTTTAATATATGGTAGGCGATCAGTAGAAAAGAGGGAAATCTAAATTTTGGTCAAAATTTATATTATTAAACCACTTGACTAATCTCGATTATGTGCACAAATTTGTCTTAATAATAAAAATTAACAAAAATTTTGGATTTTTCCTTTTCTACTGACCGCCTCCCATAGTTTTTTTAATTTTGATATTTATAATAATAGTTTTAATATTTTAGAATTTCAATAAATTTCATTAATATTTAATATGAGTTTAATATAGTATTAGTATTTCAGTATTTAGTTAAGAAAATAACCCTTTAGTTTTAACAATTAATCTTAATTATAGTTATAAAAATAATTATATGTATTTTTTTTGATAGTTTTGATTTAAATTCTAAATATTTGATTTAATAAATTAATATTTATTATTAGATAATTAAAAATTATTACTTTTTATTTATTTAAGATAAGAATGAATCCATTTTGTAAAAATATTATTAAAATAATTATTTTATTATTTAATAAATTAAAAAATTTAATAAATTATTATTTGGCTTATATAGATTTTAAATTATTAGTTTTCAAATAATATATATATATAAGCAAATAATTATTAATAATTTGTTTATAAATTAAAGTTATAAAATAAAATATTATAAAGTAATTATTATTATAGATTTATATTTTTTAAAAATAATAAAAATGATAATAAGTTAAAGGTATGTTTTAATTTCATAATCAAAATGATAAAAATAAGTATACAGTCAAACTTTGATATAGTGAACTCTTGATATAGCGAATTTTTAAATCAAATATATTAAAATTACCTTTACTATAGTGAACTAGCCAATTAAATTCTTTAAAAAATTCGTTATAAGCTTATAATGAAGTTGATATCCAGATCCTAGAATTCGTTATATCAAGAGTTCACTGTATATAAATAAAATATTATTAATCCTTTATAAATGTATTTTATATAAATGTATTCTTTATAATTTTATATTCTATTTCTTATTATACTACTATATTAAAGATAGTGCAGCAATTAATTTTAACTTTACAACTTGATGTAATATAAGCTAAAATTAATTGTAACAAATATAGGTTAAAACTAATTGTAATATATGTTGTAATATAAAAAGTTGCAACATATTAATTACAGTTTTTATCTTTTATTACTACTATTTGATTTCTTGTAATTAGTCAAATCTAATGAATTAAGAATCATTGATTTTGAATCAGAAAATCTTGAGAAATTTGCAATTGAATTTTTAGTTAAAATTATAATTCAATAAATTTTACTTAAGAGGCTCAAATTTTGAAATTTATTTTGAATATCTTAAGATTAGCTAATTCAAATTAATGATCTTTAGTTTATTAGTTTTGTTTAATTAAAATAAATATAATTAATAGTAGTATCATGAAAAATAATTGATATTAAACAAGATTATAATATGTTTTAAATTAAATATCATATAATATGTTTATATCATATTTATTCAGCATTATCTTCACAACTACATGACTTTGGCCAGTATTACAGTATTAAAATTTACCTAATATGAGTAACAAATATAATTTTATTCTAAAAAATATTTTAATTCTCAGAATACTTAGTAAAATAGAAAAATAGATAGTATGATAATATAAAAATATTAGGATATACTGTATAAGAGAAAAACGTTGTTAAAACATTGTGCACAAATCTTTAGGGATGCATTTAAAAAATCACACGTCTGATTGCCTTAAAGGTTAACTGGATGATTAAGTGAATAACAACATATAAAAAAAATACAGTATAATAATTATTTCATAATGAAGGTTCTTGTTGTTTAATAAATTTTTTTTTTTGAAAAAGCTTTGTGATGAAAATGATTTATTTATGGAAATAATAAAAAAAGAGTCATTTGGGAGGCGGAAATCCAAAATTTTTGTTAATTTTAATTATTAAAGCTAATTTTGTGCGCATGACCGAAGCAAAGTATAAATTTTGACAAAAACTTGGATTTCCCCCTTTTCTACAGATTTGATTAAATTTATCAAAGGCTTTTTAAACATGATAATTAGTCAAATATACAGGTAAATTTTTTTAGTTAGCCAATAGAAATACTAATATTTATTACGCGACATATAAAATTTTATATATAAATTAACTTGAAGTCATTATTATTTCAAATTGTGTTTTAAATTTTATTTTTTAAAATTAGGTTTAAACGACAAATGTTAATGAATTACTCAGGAGCTTTTGAGAAAAGGTTGATATTATTTATATTTTTTGACAAATTCGCATGTAATTTATATACAGATTATTTTCTAATTTTTTTTTTTTCATTTCAAAAATAAATTAAATAAGAAGTTCTATCATAATTTAAATTTGTTAAGCTTGTTAATTTATCTAAACACATCCTACTTATTAAGAATTTAAATTCTTGTATTCTTCAATTAGTTTAAACAATCTTGCTAATTCCTCTTTCTGCTTTTCTGTATTAACATAAACCAATAAATGATCATTATTGATCCAATGCCACCATCCAAATACATCCCATTTAACGAATAATTGCAACAGGGGTTCTTCTTCTAAAATTTCAACACATTCATGTTTGATTTTAAAAGTAAATTCACGAGGAGATTCTGGTCCACGTGCATAAGTAAATTTTTTATACTTCTCATCCAGAAAGTGGAGACTATAATTTTTTCCAAATTTAGAAAATTCGGGTTTATATTCTCTAGATAATCCTAAAAGGTTGAGATTTCATTTAGACAAATTCAACAAATTCATGACTTCAAACGCAGCAATATTTCATACCTGATGACCAGAACCATATTTCAACTTTCCATCCTTTCTCCAGGGCATGTTCAACTAATGGTACGTAATCACTATCGCCTGCCACTATAACCAATATTCCGGGATCCCTCTCTTTCAAGATTTTCATTCCATGCATAACTAATGTTGTATCTACTTTTTTTTCTCTTGTCGAATTCGGATTTTGTTTAATGAGGTTAACAACAAAACCTTGATCTCTACGTTTATTCCAAAGCCTATCGAGCCTTTTGTCATACTGTTTTTGGGAATGTTGAGAGCAAAATATTTCTGCAGATCCACCAGACTTTCGTCCTTTTATTATCGTTTTTCGAAGTTGTTCGTAATCAACGTATAGATTTGGTTTCTCAACTACGTTCTCATAACGCTTCACAATTTCTTTACCTTGTTCGAGCAAATTCGAATGATCGACAAGAAGGGATATCTCCCCGGTAAATGGTATTTTGCCTCCTACATGGTGAAGACAATAAGAAAAGGATAAATAAATACTACACAGAGAATGAAACCATGGCAACCAAAAAATTAACCATTTACTTCGAATTTCCTCGTTGATGATGATTTTAAGATCTTCATATCTAATGTTCCTCGATTCCAAAAATTTACAAAGTTCTCGGATGCTCCATTCGTCTACTTCTTTCGTATGGCGAGTACTTTTCGAAGAAACTGTATAACGTTTAAATATATATGCATAAGTTTATTTAATAAAACATCTTTTTTATTTGTAATAACTTACGTTTACGATTAGACATGGTTTGTTTTGATTTTTAAGAAAAAATAAACTGTTTATATCAAAACTTATTAAAAATGATATTCGGTAAGGTCGTAGAAATCGTTCTTTATGTATGCGAATTTTTTATATAATGATTAAATAAAAAATTTTAAGTGTAGTATCTAAAAACAAAAAAATAAAAGGGACCCTGAACAATGAATGATGTGTTTCCTTTTTCAGTGTAAAAGAACTCGGTTGGTTTCTTCGGGTAAAATATAGATAGATAGTGCATAAACAATTGTTGTCTTACTTTTAGGATTGAAAAAATTGTTCAAAATAAATGTCAAAATCTTCCTAAAGAAATTAATGCATGAATCATTTAAAACCGTGTCTAACCATCAAAGCTTCTCCATACAAACTTTTATCAATGTACTAGGGTATTGACAATAAAATAAGTCTACATTTTCTAGGTGCATCTCCATTTGGGACTATATAAAAAGGCGTACTTAGAAAGGGTGTGTATATATAAATAAAAGGCTTTATAAGTTAGGACATGCATTTAGAATGAATTTATGTGATGCGGGTATTGAGTGAGAAAGAACATTTAGAAAGGTTTAAATTTTACTAATTAAATGCTGTACGTTTATAAATAAATGTAGAAGTATGGAAAGCGTGCATCATCAAAGATAATTATCTTTTAATGAACGTTATTTTTTTTTACGCGAAAATTCACGATCTTAAAAATGCATAGATAATTTTTTTTTTTTAAAAAAAAAAAAACATGACTCATTTTCAAAATTGGCATAAATTATTGCTCCGGAACTCCGTTTCATTTACTTAGAATAGACTCAATGGTTCCGAACTCCGTTCAAAGAAATTATTTACTTAAAAAAAACTTTGAATAAACACTTTTTTGTGAGCTTCTACATTCAACTCATTCGGTGTATAATATTGATGTAAAGAAATAGAAGATCTCTTGCTTTAAGTAGGAAAACTCGTTTATCGTAGAGCGAAAACAAAACTGTATGATTTATCATGACTAATTTCGAATTTTAATCAAAACATTATTCTTTTTTGGACAGATCGTCCGAAGAACTATTTATTGTCACGAATTTGTGACTGGAAAATAACTAATATATTTTCATGGTTATTACGCCCATGATAAAAAATGATTTCGTAATAAATATATCATGTGTTATTAACTCTATCAAAATTTAAACGAAACCATATAATAATAAACAATTAAAAATGTCCGTTAACTTCTAAATGGCTAGAACATTTTGAAATTTTCGAAAAGATATGACTGATTTTTATCCACAAGAGGGTTCGATTACATTTATTTCGGACTTACTTAGAAAATCAAGTGGTAAGTTACATACTATGAAAAAAAAAGAGGAACTGAATAACAGCATTAATGATTTAACAATGTCATTTTTATTTAAATTAGAATTATAATAATTTTAACACTATGCAATTAAATAAATTCATTAATAAGTAAAATATCGATGTGTAGTTTCATGCTAATTAATGATTAGTAAACGGGGAATATAATTCCATACTAATCACACTAATGTAATTTAACTTCGGATTTTAACGGGTTTTCTATTTATTTTTGATATTATGCAAAAAAATTTCTTTTCCTAATGCTGTATATTAAAGAAATTAAAGAAACAAATATTTTTGATTTTCTTTTTCAAATAAAAGAAATTTCTTGATTTTTTATAAAATTATTTAAAAAAAAGTCGTGAAAACATTCCTTTTGCTTTTATACTTTAGTTTTTTTTTGATAAAAAAAAAATATTGAATAATATTGAAATAAATATATACAACTTTTTATTAAATTGAGTATATTATGTTATATTTATAAATTAACCAAAAAAAATAACCAAGAATATATAATAATAGCATTGTAAAAATAAGGCAAGAAAATCTAATTAAATTATTTATAATTGTTACTAAAATATAATGAACTAATTATACTAAAAATTTATTATACTAAACTAAATATACATAACTAGTTTGATTAGATTGTGTATATTAAAATACAATTCTATATATTGTATTTAAACTTATTAAATTACTAGTACATTATATGAATTATATAAATAATACATAAATTTGATCATAAATAATCTTTATTTTATTTGAACTTAAGAAATTATTTCAAAGAATCTAATAACTTTATTAATATAAAAAGAAATAATTTTTCTATTAAATAAAAATGTAACTTTATAAAAAAAAAATATTTAATAATAAGCATAAAATATTAAAGTATTTAAAGTTATTAATATTTTAATAAAAAATATAAAATATTAATTTATAATTTAAAAAGATTAAAAAAGATTTAAAAGTGATTTTAACTTAAAATATAAATAATCTTTAATCATAATGCATTCAACATAAAATAATATATTAATCATAATATTTTAAAATTAAAAACAAGATATTTTATAAACAATTCTTTATAAATTTTTATAACTATAAATAAATTAAAGCAGAAAGTAAATTTATTAAATATATAAAAAAGTTTATATGTTTATAATTAATAGTTTCTTATATCTACAAATCTAAAGATATTTAATATAGGTATTTTTTTTTTAAAAAAACAAACCCTTAAAATTTAATATATCATTTTTTATTAGATTATAAAAAGAAAAATATCAAAAAAATATTTTATATAATGAATAATAACTAAATAAAAAGATAATTTTTATATTTATTTATAAATATACAATTTTTTATATCATAAAAATATTAATTAAAAATCTTTCTGCTTATTATTTTTAAAATAATGCAATTTGGATTTTTAATGAAATTCCTTTTAAATTTAATAAATAACAAAAAATAAAATTATTTCTTTAATCAATATATTTTATTTTAGTTTGTCATTAAATTTAACCTTATAATATAATAATTAATAATTTATTAATATTAGTATAAATATTTTTAATCTTAAATCAATTATTAAATATAATATTAAAATCATATTATTGCTAAACTTGTTAATTAACAATTTATAATATTTATAAAATATTTTTAAGACATTTCTATAGTATTATTTTAAACTCAAATTGCTAGAAAAAATAATTTATGATTTGATAAATTTTAATAAATAAAGTAAATAATATTTGTTAGCATATTATATAAATATTATTATCCTATATATATAAAATTTCTAATTTATTTTTATTTTTCCTTAATGCTAAATTTGATGAATGATAATTGTTATAAATTTATAAATTGGTGATACTAACTATAAGGGGGTATTTCAAATAGTCGTCATCGTCAATTTAAAATAATTCAAACAATACACCTATGTATATATTTCTGAAACTTCAAATGAACGTTTATTAAGGTATAGTTTTCGAAAAGAAAAATTTCGTAGAAATTTGTCTGTGGCTCATTTTGTCAATCATTTCCAAAAAAAAAAAAGTATAATATAATACAGGTTCATAGAATTTCTTTTGTATTCTTTTCTTTACTAAACACGAGATTGAGAAATTTTAGTATAGAATAAGCAAAATGAATGTACTTTAAAAAGTTCCTTCTATTTGAAAATGATTCTTTATTTACTATTTTAAGAAAGGAAAATTTTTTGCATTCGAAATCAATGTATCAAAAAAAAAAGTTGATCAAAAAAAAGAAATTATTCATGCGTTACTTTAAGATTCATCGGAAAATTTTCGATCTGAATAAAAGTTGTGTTTTGAAGATCTAATTCCGAGAACTTCGTAAAAAAAAAAAATATACCCCCAGAAAAAATTTGTCATACAACGCAAACTAATTTAGGAAAATCATAATAGTTGTTTTACGATAAATGAATTTTCTAAAGCGAGATATCATCCTAGTACCAATATATGCCGGATAAACT
This sequence comes from Funneliformis geosporum, assembly GCA_946474995.1. Lineage (NCBI taxonomy): Eukaryota > Fungi > Glomeromycota > Glomeromycetes > Glomerales > Glomeraceae > Funneliformis > Funneliformis geosporum. Next base: position 16,113 of record CAMKVN010000443.1, on the reverse strand, counting down.
GTATTGTTGATCACAAAATGTTTTATTCAAAAAAGATTTTAAAAGTCAATATTTGTCTATGGATTTTAAAATTGTGATCTTTCGCGTAATACAGTAAATCGGGTTTATTAAAAGATAATGAACTTGTTGGTGCACGCTTTTCTTTCTTCTACATTTATTCATAAAACTACAACATTTTAATAAGTAGAAATTAACCTCTAAATGCCCTCTTTAAAATACACTCTTTCTAAATGCAAGTTCAGCCTTCTTTCTATATATTCCCAATGGGGATAGGTTTAAAGAGGTTTGTCTGTAATTATTAATGTTGTCAAACGCTTGCTCCTTTCAAAGCAAGGAACAACTTTTGTTGCAACTGTATATACATCTTTGGGACCAAAAGTCATTAGAATCCAATTGATTTTGAAGCATTTATTCTAGTTTATTATGGATAACTAAATAAATTAATTAGAAAATTTAATACATGACACCGAGAATAATTGCAATACCGTTTACCTCAATTGGTTGGTTAGACGGGTTTTTAAATTCCATTAAATTTAATCATGTTTTTAAAATATTAACGATTGTTATATTGAAAAGTTTCTTGCCGTCTTTAAAGTAGGACAACATTTAATTTATGTATCATATAAAACACCAAAGAAACAAACGGAGTTCGGATCATTTTGCACTGAAAAAGGAAATAACATCATCATTGTTCGGGGTATTTATTTTTTAATAGGAAAAAAATTCGCATATATTAAGTACAATTTCTTTGAACTTACCGTTTTTTAATAAATTAATTTTTTCTTAAAAATCGATATTCCAAAGCAAAACCATGTCTAAAAATAAACGTAAACGTAAGTTATGACCAATAAAAAAAGTATGAATGATAGACTCAAGAAAATGAACTAAAAAAATTTATGCATATACAGGTGGTAAATGTACTACGAAAAGCACTCGTCTTACGAAAAAAGTAACAAAATGGAGCTCCCAAAAACTTGGTAAATTTTTGAAATCGAAAGGAATTAATGAAGAAGTTATTAAAATCATCATCGACAAACAAAAGGTCGATGGTTCATCTTTTCTTGGTTTGACCACAGTAAAACTTGAAAAATGGGGAATACCAGGTGGACCAGCTATAAAGATCGAAAATTTGGTTAAGGAAATTCAAGGTAAATAATTTAAATAATTTGATGCTTTGGTTGACATTGTTCATACTTTGTGTCATATCTATTTAATAATATCATCATTTTTGTTTATTGTCTCTGCCATGTAGGAGGTAAAAGACCGATTACCGGGGAAGTATTCCTTTTGTTCGATCATTCGAATTTGCTCGAACAAGGTAAAGAAACTGTGAAGCATGAAGAGAACTTAGTTGACAAGCCAAATCTGTACATTGATTACAAACGACTTCAAGAAAAGATATTAGATAAACGAAATTTGGGTGACCCTTCAGAAATATTTTGCTCTTGTTATTCCCAAAGCCATGATAAAAAAATCGATAATCTTTGGAATAAGCGTAGAAAACAAGGTTTTGTTATTAAACTCATTAAACAAAAACCGAATTCGACAAGAGAAAAAAAAGTAGACACTTCATTAATTGTGCGAGGAATGGAAATCTTGTATACTAGGGAACCCGGAATATTGGTTATAGTAGCAGGCGATAGTGATTATACACCCTTAGTTCAAAAAGCTCTGGATAAAGAGTGGAAAGTTGAAATATGGTTTTGGTCATTAGGTATGAAATAATAATGCTGCGTTTGAAGTCATGAATTTGTTGAATTTGTCTAAATGAAATATCAAACCCTTTAGGATTATCTAGAGAATATAAATCCGAATTATCTAATAAATTTGGAATAAACTATAGTCTCCACTTACTGGATGATGAATATAAAAAATTTACTTATGCACGTAGTCCAGAATCTCCTCGTGAATTTACTTTTGAAATCGAACATAAATGTGTTGAAAACTTGGAAGATGAAGACCTGTTGAAAATTTTCGTTGATTTGGATTTATTTGGATGGTGGCATTGGGACAATTATAATCATTTATTGGTTTATGTTAATACAGAAAAACAGAGAAAAGAAGTAAAAAAGACGCTTAAAAGGTTTGAAGAATGTGAAGAACATGAGAATAATGAGAATAACAAGAATTTAAATCTTGCATTAGATTTAGATAAAAATAAGCTTAGAGAAAATAAATTTTGTTATATTACATAATCTACTATTTATTTTTATTATCCTAATTAGTAAATCTCGCGTTGTATGTTTTGTATGACAATTTTTGTTAATTGTTAACGTTAATATTGACCGCACGCGAAGTTCTATCCTTTTTTAGGATTTAAGAGAATCACTTTATTCGAGAGGTTTTTTTTTTTAATTTTATAATTTTTTTTATTTTAAACAAAATATTTTTTCGGATAGAGCTTTTTTATGTTTTTTTAAAAAAATTTAACGATAAAATATTTTATTTTATTTTTAAGAAACGAATTTAACAAACTTTCGAAATGATAAAAAATTTTTTTTGATCATCTGATTTTTATGCGAAAAATAAACACTAGTTTTTTTTTTGCAAATTTGTCTCCCGATTTGGATTATCATCCCCGAATCCTTGTGATGTTGCGCTATTCTATTCGAATAATTCCATCATCAAATTTAAAATAGATAATAAATGTCATTTTCATAAAGCTCTATCAAAAAAAAAAACTTTATTAAACAACAAGAGCAAAATTAGTTTTATTGTTTTTTTATGCTGTTATCCTGAAACTTCAATCTCAAAAATCATCTTTAAGGAATATCACATTCTCTACACATTTTATGCAGAATTCCAAGTATTTTTTATTGTATGTGCTAAATATTAGAATCAGTTTGAGTATCTCATTTTTAAATTACATCTTTAAGTACGTCACCAAAAACAACTTTACCACCAAATACAGTAGTTAATACTTGTGTATCGACAATTTGAATTTCAGGTACTTCCATAATATCTCTATCAATTATAACAAAATCGGCATATTTTCCTATAGTAATTGATCCCATCTACAAAAATTAATTCTTAAACCAACCGATTTCTCAACAACTTGTACAAATATTTATAATAAAATAGGAGACTTACTACGGTTTCGCCGAATCCTGCATAAGCAGCATCTATAGTAAATCCTTTTAATGCCTCTTGTCGAGTTAATTTTTGTGAAGGGAACCATCCATTTTCGCCGTGTGGCTATTAATTCCAATCATAATAAAAAAATTAATTACTCGCGACTTGCATAATAAGTAATTAATCAATTAAACCTACGGAATTTCCGTCAACATCTTTCCTTGAAATAGCAGCATGAAATCCTAAAAATGGATTTACATGCTCAACAGGAAAATCGGAAGAAAGCGGGAATGCTTTTACCCTAGAACACAAAAGAAATGATAAATAAACGTCAATGACTTTACAAATTAATTTCGATTAGAGTGTAAAGTGTTTGAGGAGAACGGACCCTGCTTCTATGAAACTTCTCCATGCATATGCGCCCTTAATACGCTCACTACCTAGCCTCTGTTCAGCATACTTCATATCAGAAATTGCTATAAGAAATTTTCATCAAATTATGCGACATTAACAAAATTGAAACACATTTATTTTTAAAAATAGTTTACCGTGTGTGGGTTGCATTGATGGTATTATATTCAATCTACCAACGCGTTTAATATCTTCAAAAGTCTGAAATTTCAATGAAAAAAAATAAATATAATTTCCTTTAAATCTTTACTTAACATAAGTCCTCTCCTTCACACTACTTAAAAAATCTTCTAATTACCAAAATTTGTGCATGTTCGATTCTAAATCTAACTTTCTCTGCAATTTTCTTTACTTCTTCATCAATTTCCTGTTCTGACATTTCTTTATCGACATTTTGTGATAGTACACGATCCTTAAAAGCTGACTCATATGCATTGATTACCAAATGATTGGCTTTATCACCTATACAGTGTGTATTAACTTGGATTCCCTAATGTATTACAAAAGGTGATCTTAATGATTCAAAATAAAATTGAATATTACAAAATTAATGAACCTTTGGTACCTTATCCATCCATTTTCTGATTTCGGGTGGTAATAAAGCTGGATCAGACAATAAAAACCCATTTTTCGTTTGATCATCTTTCGAAATAAAAAATACTTGAGATTATACAACTTTTATAATTTCTTCAATCAGCAAGAATATAAGCTTACCGGAATAAGGTTCCAACATTGCTGATTTGCATGATTTTCATGGAAATCATTAAAAATACATAAATAATAACAAATTTGTTGAACAATCTCGAATGAATAAATATTAATTAATCCAACCTGCTCCCCAACTTCCCAAAGCACCATCCATAAATAGCTTAACGCTCCTAACAGTCAATCTTCCATCACCTAACCCTTCAACAATCTCAATGTCATCAATATAATTGTTATTTAGAACTTCAACCATTGCATAATTTCGGATATTAAACTCCTCTGGTTGTTCATTAATAATCCTATAAATGTGAATAAATTAACAATAATATATATATATATATAAGAAGAATATATACAACATACCTTTTGTAAAATTTAAGTTGATCAAGCGAGACACTTGCATCATGTACTCCTATTAATCCAAAAGAATGCATTCTATAAATCGCTAATCGTAATTGCTGTAATAATTTTTGTTCACTTGGCGAGGGCATGATTTTCACTAAAACCACAAAATTTATAAAATTATAAGTTTAACTATCTTTCATGCTAATTTTTCTTCTCGAATCGTTTGTTAAACACTTAACTAATTAATTGCATAGCGTTATCAACGAAAATCCCAGTTAGTTCACCATCTTTATCTTTTCCAATTTCGCCACCATCAACAACCTTTTCTTCAATTTTAACTAATATTTTCTTGTTTACTAACACAACGTGTCCATCAATACGTGTCATCGAGATTGAGTATTTCTCGAGAAATGGATCACAATCTATATCTTTCTATTTCATTATAAATGATTAGATAAAATAATTATTTTCTATGTAAAGATATAATTATGAATACACTCACACAAGTTGGAAATGATTTAGATGTCCATAGTGTTTGATCCCATCCCCATCCTACAATCCATTCCGTGGTAGGATCGATATCAGGATGTGAATTTATATATTCTCGAATTCTTTCACGCATCTCTGTTAAAAACAAATTTTAGATTACTTAAGACGTGTGTTCATCACGTGATTTTCAACATTAAGGCAAAATTGAAATCATACCTTCAACCGATTTTGATCCTATGAGATTCACTGATAGTAAAGAATTTCCAAGATATTGCAAATGCTGTAATACGAAATTTATGTAAATTTGATTACAAATTTTATAGAGAAACATAATTCAATCATTAGATACCCCGTGCGCATCAATTAATCCAGGTAATATGGTTCGGCCTTTTAAATCGATACTCTAATTATCTCAACAAAGTTAATAATATACAATAATAGATGGATTATAAATGTATATAGACATACTTTAAATCCTTTCCATTTTTCCATTAAATCAATTTTATTACCAACATCTATAAACTTTCCATTCATTACTACAAATGATTCAATTTTTGGTAAATCATCATCCGAAGTATAAATATTTGCATTATGGATTATGTAACCATTTGATGCTTCACTGCAAAAAAAAAGGTTTAAACTTGAAAATTAAATTTAATATATATAAAAAAATAAATGATAAAAAAACCTTGAGTTGTAATTCATGATAAAAAAAGAACACTTTTTTATTTATTTTTTTTGTGAACTTCTTGTAATAACTGGTATTTTATGTAACGTAGTAATGACTCCAAAACAAGTTCATTCTAATGGAAATCAAAAGTTTTACAAGGTGACAATAATTTCATATCAATCGAAAAATAAGGTAAATTATTTCAATTGACTTGCTAGTAGAAATTGATTTTTATTGGAAGGTTATCGTTATTGTTTCAATAAAAGGCAAGGACAAATCAGTTATCTCCTAAAATAGTAATTGGTATAATGGGAAATTTACTTATTTTATTACGTTGTCCCAACTTACTGCGTATATATACTACGCCAAAATATTGCCTTATATAGTAATATATATAGCCAGTTATCTTTTCACAGATTTCCGAAATTTTGTTTTTTTTAATTAAAATGGAGAAAACGGTAGAATTAAACGTGAATCATCTAATGAACTTAAAGGCTGCTCGTAATTTATACGAGAATTCACAACCTATTACAGCTTGTGATTTCGATCAGACTGGAGAATTCTGTGTAACTGCTTCAGCTGATGAATCGATTAATTTGTATAATTGCGTTCAAGGAAGGTAAATAATACATAATGTTCTATTCAACGACAATATTTGCCTAGTTATATTATAATTTATAAATATTTATAGACATCAAATCTGATCATTAAACTATTCTCAATTATTATTAAATTATTATTATTTTGATCACAGGCATAAGAAATTGATTCTTAGTAAAAAGTATGGAGTTCATTTAACGCGGTTTACTCATCGACATACAGATATTATATACGCGTCAACCAAAGAGAATGGTAACTGGTTCGTCATTCTTCCAATCTATAATTGCTTTGATGATCATTGGACGTGATAATTGATACTAACCTATATATATATGAATTCACTTAATTAGATACGTTGCGATATTTGTCATTACACGATAATCAATTCATAAGATATTTTGAGGGACACCAGAAAAGGTATTCTGATGATATCGCGTTAATGTTGATATATTACTTGATAAATAACAACGGTAAGAACATTTCTTTCATTTTTTTAGGGTAGTAAGTTTGGAGATGTCACCTGTGAGTGATCAATTCGCTTCGGGCGCTATAAATGAAGGAGTTCGGTTATGGGATTTACGTACACCTACTTTTTTGGTATGTAATTGTTTATTTATAAATAAATTTAATCATGATGATTTTCTCATTTAAAGTATTGTATTAATTTTTTTTGCAGGGATTTATTAATATTGAAAACGGAAGACCTTGTATCGCATATGATCCGTCCGGAATTGTACTTGCAATTGGACTTCAGAGCCATGATAATGTTATAAAGTTATTTGACATAAGAAAGTTTGATCAGGTAAAATAATAATAAAATTTTACCTTATAAAAAAATTTTTATTAATATGGCTTTTTACTATATAGGCACCGTTTACAACGTTGAATGTGATAGATAATTATACGCTACCTTCCACACATCCGCGCCCTCCGATACAACCTGAATGGACATCTATAAAATTCAGCAATGATGGCGATAAAATTCTTGTTACAACTTCGGGAGATGTACATTATGTAACGGATGCATATAACACTGACGTGAAAAGGCGATTAATTGGTCATGTTGGATTAAATAATGCATCACAATTGTTAGGAGGAGAGGAAACAAGTTGGACTCCTGATGGTCGTTTTGTAGTTGGAGGTAATCTATTATACGAGTGAAGATTTTATTTATACCTTAATTATCAAATATATTTATGTGCGTATTGAATTTTTCTCATTTAGGATCACAAGATGGAGTGATAAATTTTTGGGATATAGAAGCACCTCTTAAGAATTCAGCTGTGCTTGCGGAAGGGATAGATTCTCGACCAATACACACACTAGAACATCATGTTAGACCAACACAAGTTGTTAGATTTAGTCCCACAAAATTGATGATGGTTAGTGGTTGTACAGATTTGGTGAGTTCTAGTATGATTTTACGTGTCATTTTTATCTCTTAATCGATCTATGTTCCCCACATTTAGGTTATACAAGTATAATTTGTGGTTTAAAACGATCGAAGAATAATAATTCAAGTTATCTAGTACAAGTTGTTTTCGATAGCTTGTTGAGGGTTGCTTTACAGATTTAATTACCACTCCGGATTCATGTTTATTAAAAATTTTGTCATCCGGATAATTAGATCAACATTCTTTTTTTTTTTTTTATCTGTTTACAAGTAAATTTAACCAACATACTTCTTGCTTTTTGTTTATATATCTTTCAAGACATTTTGGCTACCATTATTTGACACTTTGGAAGAAGAAAAAGGATTTAAGTCAGAAGCACTGACACCACCCATATTCAGTAATGACAGTACAATGACAACGGATGTCAATTATGGTCAATCCGCAATTAAAAGAAGTGAGGTTATTTTTGATAATGTTGTCGGCACTATAAAAGTTCCTGATTTGGGTGGTGGTAACCATAATGATGATAATAATGGAGAAGGAAATGAGGACGGATCATTATCGTTTGCACCATCGCCTCCATCAGCTGCAATGTCAACAACAACAATCAGTGGAGGAGAAAGTGATAATAGCGTCACTAATAGCAATGCAAATATTGGTGAAAATACAAATTCTTCTTCCATTCCTACAATTGAAGCTCCTCAGATTATCATTAATAAAAATGAAACCGAGAATCATCAGAGTTCTGAAGCACCAGGTCCTTCATCTGACGGAGGAACAGATCCCATGAAAACCGAATGATTTTTTAAATATATTAATTAAAAATGTTTTTTTTTATTATAATGTGAATTACTATTCAAATATTCATCATGTGTTTAAAAATATACATATTTTTTTTTTTTTAATACATTTTTAATAAAAAAAGAAAATTATTTTCCAAAAATTTAATATTATATATATATATTATAAATCTGAATTTTAATGTTTTTGCGGTTTATTTATACCACCGTTCAAATTTGTTACCTAATATCATTTTTTATTGACGCGAAAGAGATTGTGAAATATATATTGATATATTTAACCAAATATGATATATATGTTTTTAATATTTATTCTTGAGCATCCACGTGTTGATGCCTTCTTAAGAAAGCTTCTCTCAAAATTGCGTTAATGGACTGGTAATCGGACACATCAGAAGAACCTTCATTAACATATTCTCTATTCTGAAACCGATAATGAAGGTCATGAGTCAATTCTTGATCCAAAGAACCAACATTCTCCATTGCGGATGAAGATGTTCCATGTCTTCTTTCATTATGATTTGATCCAGCAATTCTCTCGTCAATTTCCATGCATCCAAGATCGTCTTGCAATTCATTCACGATATGTGAAGTACGCGTCAAATTGGCGAGATACAAAACCGAATTGATGTTCATGTAAGGATTTAAAAGTTCAGTAGAGGATGATGATGATGCATCTGATCTTGTCGAGATTCGAATTGGGTTACGATGTAGTTTATGGAAATTTGGATTCAATAAAGAAGTACCGCCTAAAGTTGATTGTTGCTGCTGTTGAAGAATTTGATGATATGAATAGGGAGAAGATGTAAAATCGGTGGTATCCGCATGGGTTGAGTGAGATGATGGCGTTCTTGGTGATGATTCTGAACTAGAGTTAAAGAGTTCGGATGGAACCACTCTGTTTACATTACATGTAACCAATGAATCAACTCAAATTTAACATAAAGGTATAAATAATACCATACATAATTTAATGTTTAGTGAAAGTTCATTTTTAGCTTTCATCAAAAACTTAATTAACCAACCTCAAATCTTCATGGTCAAGATCTAACCGCATTCTCTTTAAGTCTACTTTTCCAGCCTTTTCTTTGTAATTATTCCTGCCATCAATCATGGCACCACCAAAGCCTTCTCCACTTTCATTATGATCACTTTCTTCGTCTGAAACGCGTGTCCTCTTCTTCGTTTCAAGTAACATTGTAAAGGCGAAGTTTTAAAAGGTCTTAAATGGGTTAAGTGATGCTGCGGCTCGTACTATTAATATTTAAGGACCGCTCGAAAAGGTAAACTCGTGATAGAACTTGTTTGAGGCTAATAAAAGAGGTTGTAAAGTGACATTTTGGTCGTGTTATTCTACTTATGATAAATTGAATTTATATTTTTCCCAGGTAGAACCGATTTAAAAAAAAAATCCCAGGTACAATACAAATACTTTTTTTTAGCGTGCGTGCGCGCGTCACATAATAGCGTAATTACGATGATTCAACCCTTGTCAACTATTGAAATTATGATATTACGCAATTCTCGGAGTTCGGGATTTTCGGGATTTTCGGAGTAAAAACTGATAGCCGCAGTTTCAAATCGATCAACAAAAAAAAAAAAATTATAAATACTTCAAATTTTTTTTAAGGAATTTATAAAAAATTTTCGGAGAAATTATTAAATAAATCAGATATAATAGAATAAATATATAGAATATACATAGAAAAATTTTAGAAAATTTTTAATTTAATTTTTAATTTAAAAAAAGATGGCATCGAAAAGGGTTTTGGTAAGCTCGATTTATTCTTTCTGATTTTATTTGATTTTATCTTTCAACTTATTATACTTAAATGAATTGCTGCGGACGTTAGTTGGTTGGCTTGGGCAACCATACGCACCCACAAACATGGCATAGCATAGGGATGCTTCTTTTAGATCATATAGCATCACAGTTAAATATCACTTGGTCAAAAAATAAATCGATTCACGCATACATCACACAACCAACTACGATCTACGTCGACCCTTCTTTTTTATCAAGGTCATCATCATTTAAACAATGTAAACTTTCCAAGAAAAAGAGAGCAAAAAAGAAAGAATGGGATTTTGGTAGTGAATCAGATGAAGATATCAAGACGAACATCAATTCTACCGTTCAAAATGATGTGTTTAATAGTTCAGATCTCCTTTCAGAGATCGATTCGTCATTACTATACGATTCCTCAAAACATCCTTCTCCATTATCATCAACATCATCGGAATTGCCAGATGGTACACCCTCACCTAAGATTCAACCAACAAAATCCAAACCAAAACTTGATCCGGTTCCTATTGAATTTACTCTATTGAAACCTATGTTTTTAATGAATGTTAGTGGGAAATCGGTCTCGAAAGCAGGTTTGTTTGACATACATTGTTTACGTAGTTTGTTAAATAATAAACTATATAATAAATCATTCAATTGATTGTCTAAATAGCACGAGAGCTTCAATTCTCGCATTCGAATATGATAATTATTCATGATGATATGCAGCGCGAACTCGGTAAATTCAGCATAAAAAATGGTGGCAGTGCAAAGTAAGAAAAAATAAATTTAATAAATTATTTGGATCAAAAAGTCAAAATTTTTAATGAACTTTTGATTCGTAGTGGACATAACGGAATTAAATCATTGATCGATCATCTGAAAACAGACGTAAGTGTAGTTCTTTTTTCTTTTTTAAATTCGTTAAATCTTAAAAATTAATTCACGTATTTTTTATTAGGCATTTCAAAGATTACGAATTGGCATAGGCAGACCTCCAAATGATGATCGATCACGTGACACCGTATCAGATTTTGTTTTGTCACGTATTCCTTCCAATGAAATGGAAATTTATAAAAATGACATATTTCCAAAATGTAAAGATGAATTATTTAAAGCTAGCATAAATACCAAATAAAGGTTTATATGTTTAATTCAAAGTATAGTATAAAAAACCGATTTTAAATAAAAAAGCTCGGTTGGCAACAATCGGGAACACGTGATTAATCATATCATCATTAATAAATAGCCTTATATATTTTTATCTTCCAGAATTTTTTCTGACTTATAGCAATATATCATAACAGTAACACAATTATCAAAAAATGTCTCAAAAACGTTCCAAATATGTAAATACAAGCCCATATTTTACATCAAAAAATTTTACTAAAACTTTATTAATTCGAAAAGATTGTTTTATTAATAACCGACCGTCACTTAATGCAGTACATTATCCAATAACAAAAAACGATCGTAAAACTTTTAAAAATCCAAAAACTAATAGAAATGTGACGGAATTCCAATTTAAAGTGTATGATCTTTGCTCTCAGGTAATCATAATTTTTATTTAGATCACTAATTATAATGCGTTTAACCTGATATTTTATTCATTTATTTTAATTTTTTTGTGATATAATCTAGATCCCTGAAGGTAATATTGATTTACTTATAGAAATGTTTAATATAAATTCTCGAGTACTTATTAAACATAAATTGTTCAATATTTTTAAAAAGGATATGTTTCAACATATAGAATGCTAGCAACAGCTCTATCATCATCACCACGTGCAGTTGGAGGAGCACTTCGTGTAAATCCTTTTGCTCCTTTACCAGTACCATGTCATCGCGTAATTGCTTCAAATTTTTTTATTGGTGGATTTGATGGTGAATGGTTCGGGCGTGATGATAAATCTCGCATTAAAAAAGAAAAACATAGAAGTGAAAAAATTGATCGTAAAACGGAAAGATTAGCTAAAGAAGGGATTTTGTTCAATAATGAAGGTTGGTTAATTGAATGGCAAAGATCATCTCAAATTTTTAATAATTTTGATATTTCAAAATTATCTTGATCCTACTTTCCCTTTCTTAACCTTCACCACTTCTTAAATTATCGGTAAAAAATATTGCGATTTGAGTTTAAATAATCACAGTTCGCGGATTTTTTCTGGTAAAGTAAAAAAAAAAATTTATCAACTAATATAACCGAGATAAGGGTTTATTCACTTTTATTAGTATTATTAATTATTTTTTGTTAAAAATTCTATTGTTTTGTTTTGCCGTTGATTTTCTTCACGAAGTCGTTCGATTTCTTCTCGTAATGCCATAGTTTCACCTCGATTTTTTAAAAACATCGTCTCAATTTCCATCTATAAATTGGGAATAAGAATTAGTATTTAATCTATTAATATATTCAATTATATAATTATCCATAAACCCAGAAACCTTTTGAATATGAAACTGTCGTAACAATTCCAAATGCATATTTTGTATATCATTTCGTAATGATATCCGGAAGTCTTGCAAGCATTCATCAACAACGCTTCCAATAACTTGAAGCTGAAAATTTGTTGCTGTGCTTATTGTGTTAACGTTTTCTTCAACAGCTCTACTATGGTTATCATCAATGTTGTTTTTAATAGTAACGTTTTCGTCAGCGACTCTATTATGGTTCATGTGGTCCTTATCATTTATCATATTTTTAGTATTAATGTTTTCTTCAGCAGCTCCACCATGTTTAGCATGGATCTTATCATCGATGTTTTTAGTAATAACGTTTTCCTCTGTAGTTCTACTATGGATCTTATCATCGATGATGTTTTTAGTAATAACATTTTCGTCAGCGGCTCTACTATGGTTCACGTGGATCTTATCATCAATGATGGTTTTAATATGAACGTTTTCGTTAGCAGCTACACTATGGTTCACGTGTATCCTGTTTTTATCAATAATGTTTCGAGTATTAACGTTTTCGTCAGCAGCTCCATTATGGTTCTTATTGTTATCAATGTTATTTTCTGTATTGCTAGCAACGGTGTCATCAATAGTAATATCATCCTTAACCACCTTCTTAACTGGCGAAAACATGTCCATATAATTTTTCCCCTTTGATTCGCTAAGGACCGGAGATGATGATTTTGCTGCCACACCCTTTGCCGATTTGTTAGAAGAAGAAATGGGAAGTGTCGCCGTCCCCCTCGAGGATGTTCTAATATGACTATTTTTATTCTTACTCAAGGTAGCGCGACGCATGGAAGTACGACTTTTTTCCTAACATAATTTATATAATCTGTAAATATCTAAAATGCTTGTTATAAATGTGTTGAAATTTTACCTGAAAATGTAAACATTGAATAGGACGAGATTCATATCCATTTAATGTACACATGACTTTGTTAAGCGAACGCAAGTCATATATCAAAATCTTGCCTAAAAAGTCAAATTAATCATAAATTAAGTATTTACGTGAATAAAAATAAATTTAAAGTTTAAAAACGTAACAAGCACCTACCTTGAAGCGTACCCACTGCTATAGTAACACAGTCCGCCCTGTAGGCCAATGACGTCAAAGGCGATTCTGTGTATATATTTTTCAGACATCTTTTATTTTTTGATCATGACAAAAGTCCAAAACATTAAAATTTGATTCAACTCTAAACTGCAACAAATTTGCGCAGAGGAAAGAAAACAAATATTCAGGTTTCTCATATTAACTTGACCCGTATAAGATAAATTGACTACATACTCTTTTTTGCCAACATCATACATAACAATACGCCTATCCATTCCTGCACTTAACAACAAATGTGAATTGGAAGGCGAAAAGGCTATTCCTTTAATCTCTGAATGATGAGCTTTTTCATATGTCTGTATTGCTGTCGTAGATCCACTGGTATCCCATAATCGTAATGATCCATCTTCACCACCAGCCGCTAACAGACCTCGTTTTACATATGAATATTGCAAAACGTTTATTGGCTAAAAGAAATGAAGATAAGTTCCAATTCGAATTTAAAAACTTAGGAAGTTGAAAATCGTAACCTTGCATACTTGTTTTGTAGATACGGCCAAATTATTCCGTGAATTGGATTTTTGTCGATTATGAATAATGATGTTTCCGTTTAATGCAGAACTAGCCACAATGGATTCATCCAAATTCAAATCAATACACGTTATAGCACTACTATGTCCCTAATATATTACAAACCGATTTTAGTAAGATTGATTAATACATAATCGATCAATAAAGATTTACCTCCAAAGGCTCAATAAAAGTTGATCCTTTACGATCCCAGATATTAACAATCTTATCAGAACCTCCAAACAAAACATATTGTGATTTATCTGAAAAGCGAAGAGAATTAATTTTTGTGTAATCGTCCTAAGAAAGTTAAAAACCCCATTAAGGTTAATGATTAAGTCTTTTCTTTTATAAAAGCGTCCGATAACTTACTGATACATAATTATTCGACGGTATTGTTTCTATAAATTTTCCTTGCGAATCATGTATTGTAAGAGTTCCTTCATTTCCCACTACAGCCAATAGCTGATCTAAAATAAATGAAACAAAGGAATTATATTAGACTAAATGTCTTTCTATCTAATTCCAATCATACAATTAACTATGATTTATTAATAATGTTTTACTTTTATCAATATGTTTACTTACTGTCATGACTCCAACGAACTACACTGACTCCAGTTGAAGCATCGTCAGGAGCAAACGAAGAAACTTCAACACCAAGCAATTGTTCTGGAATAATTGCCTTTGATGTCTCAATTTCATTGGAATTCTTATCACCAGTTATCGACTTTAAATCCCATATTTTAACACCTTTTGACGCCGAAACTAACAAACTCGCCGACATTTTATAATATATAAAAAATATCTTTAGAAAAAAAAGAATGATTTTTAGGAAAACAATCTACGCGAGTTTTATTAGTTTTATTAGAATGTGCAACTTTTAAGGCACGTGATATATAGCATCATATTTTTTTTGCGCGTTTCATACATAAATTTGAAAAACCTAGGGGTATGGATTTGTTAATTAAGCGGTTAATTAACTGAATTTCTTTATGATTGGCCACTATTTTGATAAATAACATCAACTGTGATTGGTTATAATTTTTCACGTGAAATATTTGCCAACTCGAAAAATAAGTTTGTATTACCGCACCATGCGCGTACTGTACTTTTTTTTGCCGCCATTTTTGCCACCATTTTTTTTATAAAATATGACGACTAAAAAAAATTTTGGGCCCTGTTCTATTATAAATTGCACATATGTGAGTATTAGGTTTCGTGTTATTACGAAACTTGTATATGCAAAATGCTGTAAGAACCAACTGTTACAAATATATCCTATCTTAAAATAGGGAAACAACTTTGCCATTTACATTATTGCAGTATAATAGAAGCTGATAGGAGTAAATGAAGACGAGAACTTAAAGAAAAAAAAGTAACAATTCAAAGGAAAAAAAAAAGTATTAGAACCGATAGAACCTTTAAATAATAATTATATAGGTAAATACAATAGTATTTTTTATTATAATGTTATCTTTAATATTATATATATATTACAGCTCATTTCATAATTCATGGACCACTAATAAATTGCAATTAAATGTGACTGAAAATTTTTTATAATAAAATTATTATAAAATATTGCGACTAAATGTGACTGAAAAATTATTAATGGTTCATAAATTATGAAATTAGCTGTAACTTGAAAATTAAATTAAGGTCAATGTCAACATTAGAGCCCACGGATTCGTGCATTTGCATAATTTCGCATTTATGCACTATAATTTCGCATAACACATGCATCGCACTTTTGAGGCAAT
>CAMKVN010000442.1:0-28997 GCA_946474995.1 Funneliformis geosporum | reverse complement strand
TAATCGATATATATTTTAGTCAGCTAGAGAATGTAAAAGTTGTTCTAGTATAGTAGAGTTATTTATTGAGCTGACCACCGCAGAAACAGTTCCTGATATACTAAATTTTGTACGATTTATTTTATTATATATAGAATTTAGCCAACCGAAGGAGTCAGAAGTTATTCTAGTATAGTATAAAAATTGATATGTAAATTATGAGTGGACACAACACACAATGTCATTGAGGGTTGTGGGACTTTGTCCCAAAACCCTACAATGACATTATATACTTTATTTTAACATTTCATTATAAAAATTAAAAAAATTTTATATTTGCTTTGATTTAATTTGATTTGATCAATTTGATTCGATTTGATTTGATCAAATATTTGATTTGATTTGATTTGATTTGACAAATATTTGATTTAATCAAATATTTGAATTCAATTTGATTCAATTTAATTCAATTTGAAAAAATCAAATCAAATTCAAAAATATAAAAATATAATTTTATAATTTTTAGATTTAAAATTATAAAATTATAAATATTTTATTATTATTATATAAGAGGTTTATTAGGAAAATAGAGCTTTAAAAATTTTTATTAAAATTTTAATATTATTAACAATTAAAATGTAATAAAAATTAAAATTTTAATAAAACATTTTAAGAGTCTTATTGTTTTAGTAAATCTTTTATATTAGCTATATTAGTTTATGAATTTTTTTTTGTTTTTTATTTGTTTGATTACTTTAAAGAATAATTTAAATATTTTAGTCAAAAATTATTGATTTTAGAAGTTCAAATGAAGTTATTTAATAATTTCAAAAATATATAAATATAAATTTTTACTTTATATTAGTAATTATAGATAATATTTTAAATTAAACAATTTTTTTAAATTTTAATATTTTCAGTTTTTATAAATAATTTGAAATATGATTAACTTGGATAAATTTAAATATAAACCAAAAAATCCTAAATTTTCTGAAACTACATTATATAATACTATTACAGATTAATACTAAATAAAATATTTATACTTCATTATGCTAAAGTCAATTATAGCAAAAAAATTTTATTAAAAGTCATTACTTATTTTTTCAGATAGAAATTATATAGTATACTAAAATTTTAGATGACTTTATCTATTAAAAAAAACTATATAACTTTTATACAAATATAATTATTATTTTTTTAATATTTTTCTTATAATAAATAAATATTTTGTTTTTTTAAGTTAAAAAACCTTTCTTGAACATTTTTATTCTATATGTTTATTTATAATATATAGTATATTGATCAATTTTAATTAATTTCTTTTTATTAAAAATTAATATATTACTTTTTATAATTAGAAAGTTTTAGATATTTAATTTAATTTTAAAATAAATTTTAGCCTTAATAATTTAAAAAGGTTTCAGAATTTCAGAAAACTATATTTTAGGTAATATTTATTTCAATCAGTTCATTTTCGAATCTAGGTGAAAGATTTAGGTTTAACCTAAATCATTAATTATAGAATTATGAATATTTTTTAAAATTGTATTTATTAACAATCACCTAATATGCAGAATTATCATAATCACAATCTTAAAAGTTTATTATAATAAATTATTTTGTTTTTTTTGAAATACATTTTTATGTTATTATTTCAGTAAAATCAATATTTTTTACTTTTATAAAAAAAATTAATATCAGACTGTTAAATTTATTGTATTATAATCATTTATAAAAATTAATATTATTAACTTTTCAACCTTTTCAACCTTTTCATTTTCTTTAATATTTTATAATTTTTATATTATTTATCTTTATTATCTTTATTATTATTTATATATTTATTATAGTTATCATATATTTATATATATGGGTGGTGTGCTATTGAAATTGAGGTATGGATCATATGATTTACTATGTCTACCTCAATTTTAATAGCATACCACCCATATTTTATCATTAAAAATGATTTATTTTAAAATAGCATTAGATATAAGATTTTATAAAATTGTATTATTTTTCAAACCAATATTTTGTAAGTTATTCCGTTAAGTTATCATTTGCAACATAATTACTAAGGAAACATTACAAAGGAATCAAGAAAAGAATTTCATTTCATGTTCTTATCAATATTTATAAACATTTATTTTATGAATCGTGTATATCAATAAAATTATATTATATTATTAAAGAATTGAAGCGAGAGTTTAATGACTTTTAAGATTATTCTTACACTTTTATACAATTCTTCGTATATTCTACATGAAAAAAAAATAATGTATCAGTATGATGTAGAGGTGGTTAAAAGTTAACACTATTGAGGTTCCCTGAGGTTTGACAGGTTTCAAAATCGAAATTAGTTTTGACGTTTATTGCCAAAATTTTTTTTGTCAAAAACCGCGAAAGTTTCAACGGGTGGCAAAAGTTACGACGACGGTTGGAAAAAGGCAAAATGCTTCGATGGGTAGTAAGTTCATCAAATAATTTACAATTACCAAAAATTTATTCACATCGTGTGCATATTAATTAATACAACCCTTTTGGAAATCTGGAAAAAATCTCTTAAATTTAGAATTTTGTCCGAATCTATGTCAAGATACGAAGCAAACTTTAAGTCAAAAATCGTTAAAACCATCGAAATCCATGAAACTATCGAAACCCGTCAAAACCCGTCAAAACTGCAAAAATGAGATTAGCGTTAGGTCCTTCATCCTTAATCGCTATTTAAGTTGACTTATCTACCTTGCCTCCACTACAAATCCGCACTCTATGGCATTAGAAGAAAACTAGATTCTTCATGCTCCACGTATGAGAAATGTTGGTTGCTATATTGATGTAAATGCAAAGTGGATATTACTACTATTAAAGTACATTTGATAAGAATTAATTGCACATGTTAACTAATATTTGGTTTTTCGCGGCAAAGACATATAAATCATTGACTCATTTCGATAAAAACGATCGACAAAAATTGATTGTTACTAATCTAATTGTAAAATTTAATGTTCTGTATATTTTATCGAAATACATTAACAGATGGTTACTATAACAATGATAAAAATAAAAAAAAAAAGAAAGAAACTATGATTTTGGGATTTGCAACGATGTAAAACGATGTAACGTTACTTATCCAGTCAATATGTACAAAATTAGTTTCCAAAATGAACGTTCCAAGTCACGTGCAGACGTTTTATCGTCGAACATTTTATATCAGGGGACTCTGTGTAGAATTACAAATTTCTGAAATAAGACGTTTGAATAATAAAATTATTCTCAGATTATCATATCATTGTTGTTTCTATTTTAAAAATGATTAAGTATTGGTGATGCATTACATTTATAAAAAAGTCCCAATATGGATAAAAGTCTCGGAGCATTTAAATATTCAATTTTGGAACATTTTTGTCATGGTCGAAGAATTTGTTCCTTTCTCACAAAGACGTATGATTGTTTATATTTTGCCTGAAACTAATCACAGATTGTAATCTGTTTCAAATCTTTTATTATCAAATGCTTTTATCTTTATTTCTTCATATCAAATAAATTACTAATATATCTTCTACCAATGAATCTTAAACATCATGATAAGAGATAAACGCGTATTGAATTAAATGACCGAATGTAGTTTAGTATCAAACTGACGCCCATCAAAATGTTACATTAAAATGTCAAATAATTCATTCGTTGTGATATTTAATGTTATACTTTACCGACTGTTAAACTTTCTGTCGTAAAACAAACTTATCTTTTGTATAATGCAATTTATGTATATTTCAAACATTTAAATCAATACATTTTTTTTTTTGCGAAAAATAATTATATTATTTCACTGTGCCTAATCGCTTAATCCTTTAAAAAAATAAAACAAAATAAAATATTCGGTACAAAAAAAGGGACATCAAAAGTCGCACAATTTCTTTATTTATTTTATTTTATTTTATCCTTTTTTATAAAAAAAAATAATAATAATAATTTCATTATGCGGACGGAAGTGTGCGTGCATGTATTTATCTGTACTGTACAAATTTTTAAATTACCGTGGAAAATTAAATGAGTTTAGTGTGGCGCAGTGATGTCTCGTGACTTACAAGATAGTTTTCGGTGAGCAAAATAAAAAATGATATCAAAAGTAATTAAATTTAGGTATAATCTTTTGCTGAAAAATTTACTTTTTAGATTTTGTATTTTATGAAATCATCGAACTTAGAAATTCATTTTTTTTTTTTTTGAACGGATAATGATCAAAGAGCTCTCTGATTTTAATTCTCAAAAAAACTTTGCGAATGAAAGGTTATTTATTATTTCTTTCTTTCTTTGAAACTTAAATATATAAAAAAAAACTTTAAAATGTCTCAAGAAAAATCTAATTAGACACTCGATTATTTGGGTTCGTTTACATGCATGAGTGGGAAAAATTATTTCCCATAAATCTGATATTTGGCGGCGAAGAATTTATAATTTTCAAAATTTAGTTTACAAATTAACATTCATAAGTATAGTATTCATAAGGCAACAACCATTCAAAGGCATTCAAAAAAAAACAGACCAACAAGTTCAAACCCAGAATGTAAAAAGAAAAATTCACACAAATCTAAATATATAAACTTATGTATGGTGCGATCATAACTGTAAATAAGTCCTTTCAAGTGTCATCATTCATCATTCAACTCTAATAAGATATTTATAATTTTCCAAGCAAAACAATAAATAATAAACAAAATTTAATATATTTTATCATTAGTAATCAGTAACCATAAAAGGAAATCAATATGCTTAAAAAACCTTAGATCATTCGTAATAAATAATTTGTATTATTAACCAAAAATATATAAATTAATAATGGATCTACACGTCAATAGCTTGCATTATTTGCTCTTTAAAAGGAAAATAAATATTATTTGCAAATCTCTCAGTTTTTTTAGATTATTCCCTTATTTAAAGGGGTGTTGCATACATTCTAAGTATGGCGAATAGAACCATGGATAACAATATGATCTCTAAAAAGAACGTTTTTCAAGTTAATTACATAACTTTTGCATTGAAAATCCGTGATATACAAGATCGTTAGCCGGTATCAAAGATCCGCAAAGTAACAACCGATTTGATATGGGAGAAAATCACAAGCCGGCCAAAACTGAAGCTCAAAAAAGATTACCTGGATTCCATTATTTATTTATTTGGAGAGTCATCTTCAAAAGATCTTGTTTGTAACGAAAAGTCGATGCAGATCTCACAAATTGAACAACGTCATACTCCAGTTGTATCACATGTGATGGGTTTTACTATTTCCCCCAGGCTCTGATTGGCTGGTATAATTGATATTAGATAGGGTTAGTTCTTGGGTGATTTATCACCGGTATTTTAATTTTTATTAAGTATCTGAGGGACTTGGAATTTTTTTGGGTGATGATGTTTATTTGTCACCCATTAGTACGTGACAAATAACATAGATTATATCAGCCAATCAGAGCCTGGGGGTATATTATTGAAATGAATCAATACGATGAAGTGAAGTGTCCCGGTAGCTTTTTTTTTTTTTAGCTCACGATTTGAAACAATTCCGCGATCCATCCAAGAAAATGAGATTTCTTAAATTGAATAAATATTTATGATGAACTAGCCGCATGTGTAATTAATCAAATTAATCAAGGGATTAATTCCATTTATAGAATGAACAAACCGATTCTTAGAAGTTTGTTCTAGAGCATTCCAACAAGATATAATCAGTTATGATCAGGTGATAACTGATAATCGTCGCGTATTCAGGATTTAAAACATGTTGGTAACCAATTTAGCAATTACGGAAAAACAATAGAGAGATTATGTCAACTCGCATTAATCATCTTAAATTACACAGATTAGCAAGACGAATTTGTTTTGATATATGTACGCGTTTAAACATTTAATTCGTACAAATCGTTTCTTTGTCATAAAGGAAGGAATTCCGTACTCAGTTTATTTTAATTTATTTTCAACAATTTTTTATTTTATTTGTCACTTTTTGATAGCCTAAACAACGAATAATTAAAATAAAAATAAAAATAAAATAAAAATAAAATAAAATAATAAATAATTTTTTGTATGTTTTCGCATGTCAAGGTATCATCAAAATTGGACAAACCCGAATCTATAACGGGTCCTTGAAAGTATGTTTACGATAATCTATTAGTAAAGTTTATATAAAAACAGGTATTGTATTTGTTTATTATTATTATTATTTTTTTTAATAATAGGGGCGCATGATGCCTCCTTCCTTACCAAACTGTAATCTTCGCGTTACTCCACATTTACCTGTTATACTAAAAAAGAATGCTCTCGCCAAACAAACGTTCCGTAAAAGTTTTTTATTTATTTTGTTCTTTGTTCGAATAATGCTTCTATGTGCAACCCATTTACTCGATATGTTTAACGAGAACTCATCTTTTTGAGCCGTATGGCTTTAAACAATATGACTATTCAACCTTTTTTTTTCATTGTTAGCTATTGTCATGATACCATTTAACTGGTTCATTCTACTGATCTACCGATAAGCTTAATAACTTTTCGAAATCTCTTTAATCCCTTTTTGAATCAAATACTTTATTTATATCGTTACACGTAGTTCCTTCTTTGCCGGTTGATCTGTCACCCGCAGTTCGGAAAATTACGATTTAATTTTGGAGGAACAAATTCCTTTTGCGGTTGGTACACAACAAATATTACGGAATTAACTAAGTTTAATCCTCAAAAAAAAATAATATCAAATTAGAAAGAATAATGATGCATATCGATAGAAACAAACTCACAGCTTTAAACTATGGCGATTTGTCTTTGTGTTTTTTTATGGTTAATATGGTTAAACAGATTTTCCAATAGTTAATAAACAAATTATCAACTGATTCGTTCCCAGAAAGAAAAAACAAAAATACTGTGTTGTCGAATCCTCTTTTCCCACGACCCAAAAAAAAAAAAATTTGACCCGTATTATTTCGGAAGAAAGAAATTTTAACATGTTCAAAATAAAAAGAAAAGGGTAACTCCTTAATCATTTTTATCATTTGCAAGATGCTAAAGTTAACAAAAAGAAATCCCGAATCAATGCAAAGTCGGTATATCGTTACAAACAAAAATTTCACCTTTATTACACCACATACGATGCGACGCTACACTACGCTGTAATATTTTCTTTCGCTTAATTTGAAAATAAAACGGGAATAAAATTCGCTTTCTGTCAAGTTTTTTAAGTTATCGTTGTGATACCGTATTGCAACTTAATAGCTGATTGGACCGCTGCGCGGTTTTTGTTCAACCCTTATTTTATTTGAATCCGAACTTTAAAAAAAAAAAATTCACATACTATTCGGCAGCAAAAGAATTAATGATCCCGAGCACAACCTCTGAGAGGTGCAATTCGAGTATGTAACAATTACCCAAGATAAAATACTGGATGTCCATGGTACCACAAAACAATTTTAAAAATACTTTTAAGATTTTTGGAAGATACAATTTTCTTAACATGGACTTTTAAACAGCCATTAGATTTTTATTGATTTTCAACTTTCAATCCATGCGACAAACATGTAAAACAAATATTGCCTCAATATGTCAGCCATGTGTTGGAAAATAAAAAACATTGACTCATATTTCTTTGTTCTTTTGTAAGATTTTTTTTTTAAAAAAAAAAAATGAACTATTCTTTGTTTCTTTTTTTAAAAAAATTTTTTTTATTTATATATAATTTTTTTTTTTAAAAAAAAAATTTAAAATAACCGTTTCACAACGTTTGAAAAACCTCCTAAAGATAATCATTTATTTCTCCAACTTACTTTATAGGTGCCGCTCGCCAATGACCGAAACGATTGCAAAAGAATGTTCGTCTGGTAAACAAAATAAAAATAAAATAAAATAAAAAAAATATTCCAATTGGAGGAATTGTTTAAAAAAAAATTTCATCATCTCGCTTCTCCTATTTTTTTCTTTTATTTGGCAGTACCTACTCTGTCGATCTCAATTTATGCACATAAATTACATATTTGCATCAAAAAGTAATCAATCGTGTGTATATTACCAGTCAAAGTTGGATTTTATAAATTGGTTTACCATAAAAAACTTTAGTGTGACTTGATTCTTATAAATGATGATGAAAATTTTTTTTTGTCATTATTCCTCCATTTTTTTCTTTTAAAAAAAAGTGGCCGTGCACGTTATCATTTCAACGGGGCTCTTCTCTTCTCTTTCCTCATTAATTGTCCATGACGATTAAGCCTTTTTAACGTCGTTAAAAGTGTGTACCTTTAATCCTTTAAATTTATTTGCATTTTATTTTTATTTTATTTTATTTTTTTCTTGTTACTATCTCTTTTGGCTCTTCTATCAAAACACGACCCTAAAAAAAGTCGATTTACTTTTTTTAACGTCTCATTTACGCTTTTTTTTAATTGATTCGAAAGGATTAGATACGATATTGGATAATTCTTGACTAAAATTTAACATTTAACGACCCATTATTTCTTCACTGTTAAAAATCGAACGATTTGGCCTCTAAGCAAAGGTTACTGCGGTTTCTTTCAAAACAAACAATGATCTCATCTTTAAATTTGTGATAATTAATAATAAAAAAAAAAAAAAAAATTGTCCCCTCCAAAAAAGAATTTATTCTCTCTCTCTTTCTCTCTTTTTTTTTTCTTGAATAAAAGAAGTTGCACATTGAATGTCTTACAGCTTCTTTTAATAAAAAAAAAAAAAAAAAAAAAGGTGAAAAAACAACGCCCAATAAGGCTACATTGATTACAACCATCCCAATTATTATTAAATGTCATTCGACGACTGAAAAAAAAACAAACCACACTACTCCTTTTCAATTTATTTATAAATACATTTTTTTTGCAATTTACCATCTTTTTGTCATATACACTTTTTTTTCTTTCTGTTAATATATTTTCATTTGTCAAATAGTTTTAATTTTTATTCCTTTCCTCCTTTTTTTTGCATTACTGATAGATAACAAATTATTATTTTATTCCCCAAAAAGAAAAAAAAATTCATTTTATCCATTATATAGAATATCCCAGTCAAGTCGAATTAAAAAAAAAAAAACTTTAAAATCTATAAATATATATATATATATATATTATTATTTTTTTTAAAAAAAAAAGAAAAAGAAATGAGTCTTTTCATCTTGGACGATATGATTGCTGACGAATCGGAATCTCATGACAACAAACGTGTAAAAATCACTACGGCCTGTGATACTTGTCGTAGAAGAAAAGTCAAATGTGATGGAGCATCACCCTGCGCTAATTGTACACGAGGAGGTCCGGATATTTTATTATTGTTTTTTTCACACTTCATTATCAAAAAATTTCTTGTGCTTTTATTTTGTCAACACGTGCCAAAATCAGAAATTTTCTGACGCGTTACATGTTTAACGTTTTAACATATACTAACCTTTTTCTATTCTTTTTTTAGCCTATTCATGTACATTTAGCGATGCATCTACTAAAAGACCGCGAGGACCTCCAAAGGGTTTCGTGGCCTTGATTGAAGACAGGCTTCACACCATAGAATCTCTTTTAGTGAATCTTGTTAACAAGGATAGTATTAATGAAACCAATAAACGAGAAAGAGAAAGTTCTACCAACGAAGAGTCCAACCAACGACAAAGGTTTTCAACTTTTAAAGTACGTCAATATTCCCCGACGAATGCTATAGCACCCGCTACACTATCATCGCCTCGTTTATTCATTCCAACAACGCCTCCGGCAGATGCGAATTATATTTCTGATCATTCCACAAATTTAATCCCAGGATTTAGTGATGATCTTGGTAGTGATGATGAGGACATACTTCTTCATAATTTAATCGCTCCAAATCCTTCAAACAGTTTACATGCTGGTTCATTTGCATTTCTAATACCAAACAATCAACAAAACGTTGTAGGTGGTTCTTACGTTGATCCTCCTTTACCATCTATAATTTCACAGTTCTCAGAACCACCTTCTCATATTTCAAAAAACTTGTTGGAGAGATATTTTAACCATTTTCACCCTTATTTTCCTATTATTAATCGTGGACAATTTTTTAAAATGATGTCTTGTCCTAATGTTGAAGATCGGCCCTCCCCGTTACTGCTTAACGCAATTTATGCTATTGGTGCGATGTTTCCTCCCACGCTCCAAGATTTTCATTCTTCGATATTTTATGATCGGTCAAAAAGTGAGTCACAGGAAAAATGTATTCCTTGACTTGTCATCCTCTTTCTAACCACCCAAATCTTAATAATTTGTTAGATTTGCTGGATAATTTTATTGATGTACCAAGATTATCAACTGTTCAGGCTTTAATATTATTATGTATGGTTGACCAGGGTAAACCATCGTCTTACAGGCCACAAACCTATTCATCGGTGGCCATCAGGATGGCACTGAGTATGGGATTAAATCGTAGGAACGGTGCTGTTTATCAAGGAAAAGGTCGTCATACAAAGAAATTAGTTTGGTGGGGATGTTTTATTTTGGACAGACTTAATAGTCTTGCGAACGGGGATCCGTTGACCATAAATGACAAGATGTGTGATATTGAATTTCCTTCACCGGATGAAGTAGATGATCTAGACGATGATAATCTCGCACAGCCACAATGTCATTCATCACAACAAGATTCCCTACGACAAAGTACATCACCGACATATAGTTCTTCATATGCGCAGCAGACCAATATTTTCGTTAGTTTTGCCAGGTTAGCAAGAATAATTGGACAGATTATTGAGCATTTACAATCCACGTCATGCATAGGTATTCCAGCATCCTGGACTCATCATGCGATGGTAAATAGTTTTGAAGTTTCTCTTTTAAATTGGCTCCGAGAATTACCACCATTTTTACAGTATGCTCCTTCCCCACATGACATGCCACTCCCTGGTCACATCGCTTCGTTGCACATGCACCATCAAACTTTATTCTTAATGCTTCATTATCCTTACATTGTGTCACATAACGCTCGTTCACCCCATGCGCGTATGTCGAAAATCTTTATCAAGTCACTTAATGCTTGCAGTAAGGCTGCTAGTGTAATCACTCATATCGGCGGTAAGCAAATATTCACTTTAATTCTTAAATTAAATAGGCTTGTTATGATTGTAATATTGATTTATTCTTTTTTACATGTACAACACACACACATATTTATATACATATATACATATTTACAGTCGAAGCTCTAAATAACATTTATGTGTGCATAACTTTCCCGACAATGTTTTATAGTTTAGGAAAGGCTGCAAAAGTTCATGTTATTAACCTTGTTTCACCTCATCGCGGTGTTGCAATAAATGCATACAGAAATGTTGTAAAAACAATTAAAATCTGTAGATACTACGAACAAAATAATATCATGACCGAATTAGCGAGTCATACGATTGCAAGCTTGGAAAGCGTTTTGATGTCGCATCAAGATAAATTCTCTAATGAAGAAGCCATTGAAATATCGAGTGTGTCACCTGCCATTGCTGTTTCGAGTTCATTGACATCTCCAACACACATTAAAATATCACCTACCATGGCGAATCAAATGTTTCATACTGGATCGAAACAAATGCAACCTGATCTAAAGAGGGACGTTTCCTCAACAAATATTCAACAGCATACGTCGAACTTTACTTTTGTTCAAAATCAGGGTGGACCAGGGATGCAACAGTATATGCCAGTGAATCAAATCTTTGATTCGTTCGCAATGCAAATGCAACCGCCAATGATGATGACATCTAGCGAACCATATTGGGATCTTGGAATGGACCTCTCAGGACAATCAAACATGGTCGGCGGATATAATAATCATTCATACAACAATATAACGCCCACAATTCCCCTTCCTACAGCTTCTTCAACCACATCTACTCCAGCCTTATCTACTACTACAACTGTGGTTACAACTGCCGCCGATTATTTTTCACAACAACAACAACAACAACAACAACAACAACAGCAACAGCAACAGCAACAGCAGCAACAGCAGCAGCAACGACAACGATCACCACAGCGACAGATCTCGCTCCCAGTTTCTTCGCCAATTCCAATTTATGCTGCAGCTCAATCCAATGAAACTCAATCAAGATCTAGCCAAATGTCTCTAAATTCTATCGAACAAGATAATGGTTCAGGATCAAATATGATGAATGAAAATATGAGTAATGTCGAGCTACAAAATATTCATCCCTCACAAAGGTATGTGTTTACGGGTATAAATGGCAATAATTCCTCAATTGCAAATGCAAACGGTAATGGTGGATTTGTTATTGAGGGAGAAAATTTCTATGGTCATTTATCTGACTCAAATGAGACTTATCAGAGAATTTTCAACAAGATCCCTGGACGAATGATAAAGAAAGAAGATGAAGACGAAGCAGGTCAAGTCATCGCTAATGGTAACGATTCACCAAATAAAGATGCAATAAGTGTTTTATCTCGGCGTTTAAGTGGACATTGTTGCGTTACTCCTTCCTTTAACGATTTGAAATTCGGTGGCAGCTTTGGATCCAATAGAAATGGTAATGATTATTCCTCTTCACCAATTGGAATCGGACTTGAAAATAATCATTGTCATATTGACGGTAACGGTTATAATAATTCAAGGGAAATGAAGGAAGTTAATGTCGGTTTTCATATTGGACATTACTAAATGGACCTAAGATTTTCTCATGGACTTTGATACAAAAAAAGTCCCCAACCACCGATTGTAACATAATCTAGTTTATTATTATCATCCTTTTTTATTTTTTATTATTCATCATTGTATTTTTTTAAGAAAAAAATTTCCACTTTTTCGCCCCCATTTCTTCTTTTTTTCTTTTTGTATTTTACTTTATGTTAGATATCAATTTATATATTATTTATCTTTTTTATCAATATATTGATTTAACATGGGATAAAGAGTAGTTTTTTTATATCCGTTGGGAATAGAAGAAGTATATGGGCACGGGTGTCACAAATATTTCTAGTTCAGGCATTATATTTTGGGGATTAAGTTAATTTTTTTAAGGATTATATGGCTACGAAAAAAAAAAAAACAATTATTTTGGGTCATTCATTTATAAGCATACATGATATTATTATTCCAGCATTCAATGTATTTATTTCTTTCACGAAAATTATTTATTTTATTGGATTTTTTTTTTCAGAAATTGTTTATTTTTATATATACATATATATATTTAGTTCATTTTCTTTTTGGCTGGTACAAAAGAAGAAAAAAAAAATTTGAAACGAGAAAAATGTACATTAAACAATAAATAATTTTTTTATAAAAAAAATATTTGATTTGAATATTTAATGAGATGAAAAGGTTTTACTACTAAAAATACATAAAATAAAATACTTTTTGAAATTTACAAAAATTCACGTGCATTTTATGCAATAAATTCACGTGAGAGCGAGAGTATTCACATTTTTTTTTTTTTTTTTTTAAAAAAAAGAAAGGAATTGGCAATTTGTTATGAACCTTTGGTTATCTTGCATAATCTTCGTATATAATACACCTTTCCTTGATAATCAGAAGCGTATGATTATTGATCGTGCATGTAAAAAAAAAAAAAATATTATTATTACGGAATAATAGCACTTGAAAGATGGGACAAAAATTAAACAGAAATTCCTTTCTTGTTTGCTGACAAGTCCGCTTTTGGATTTTGTCCTTTCTTTTGGGCGGCGATACAAAATTTTATTATATATAGATTTATTTTTGGCGCAGCAACAGTTGCATTTTCCGCAGAAAATCCCGCAACAAGATGTTCGAACACATGTTCATACATCATATAAAATTCCAAAAATATTTTCTTAAATGTACCAAACCAAAAATAACATTTTTGATTGAACAAATTTATGTATTTATTTATTTATGTTTTATTTTCTTAGATGGGATATACTCAATGGAAAACAAATGAAAAAGTACATTTTTTTTTTTTTTCCTAAATCAAGAAGCGATTTTAGATGAATTCTGATATATTATATGGAACTCGAATAGAAATGAACTGATCTTGCGTTAAGAAAAAAAAAAAATAATAAAAATAATAAAAAATAGATTCTACAATCATGCAAACCTTTAGCCACATACGCGCGTCACACCACCGTTTAATGGTAAACCTCGGTAAAAGCGAAAGAAAAAAAAAACAACGCTGCTTATGTTTGCCAAATCGGAATCTTTCATACGGATTCCTATTAAAATATATTTGACAATTCCACCCATTTATTAATTTATCAAAAACAAACAAATCCAAAAACAATCATGAAAAAATTGCATCATCTATCTCAGTAAATGCATCTTATCCTTTTGATGAAATCCTCATAATGCATTACTAAATGTTATATAACATTACATTATTAATAATTAATAATATGAATGCGCCGACGACGATAATCGAATTCAATTGATCGTTATTACAGCGTCATTCTCATCTCTTCATCATCAGAAACACAATCCTAGATGATAAATGTTGGAGCATGATAATCTTATTCGTTGTGTTGTATGGCACAATGATCTTAAAATGAAGTTATGGAAGATGATTTTAATAATATTCTTTAACAATTAATTGAATGATTTGAATTTACAATAATAAAAATCATCTGCTTATCCCATATCTAAAAAGGCATTTTTGACAAGAATCGTTATTTATCTCGAGAACCGTAAGTTAATGACCCGAAATATTATTACGAAAACATCTTCCATTGAATCGATTAAATCAAATCATAGAGTTTTAAATAGAAGACACCGATAATTTGCGGCGAAAGTTCGTAAAGAAGAGAGGTGTAATGACCGCAATGAAAATCAAATGATGATGATGATTTTTTTGTTTGTCTGGTGACCGTACCAAAATATACAAATAATTTTTTTTTTCTCACGTTTTTATATAAATGTAACATATTTCCATAATTGTTTCCTTATGATAAATCACCGTCCAAATTAGAAAATCGATTATTCAAAGTTCTTTCTAAAATCTTTTTTTCTTTTTACAATGATAACGTTTCAAGCCTAATGGCTTGTTGCAGGGCTTGGAAATTTTTTTTTCCCATTAAACATTAAGTAAATATTTTTTTTTTTCGCAAAGCCCGTTACCAGGAAGGATTACTTTTTTTTTTTTTTTTGTGGGGAAAATATTCGATACAAGGGACTTTCCGTTTTACGACTTATTCAAGAAGGGATGATGTTTCAAGAAAAAAAAAAAGAGAAATGAATTCGACGCGATAACGCGTACAAAAAAAGTAAATTTCAATGAATACCTAATCGCTTGAAAACGAAGCATGTCAAAAGAATCATATCATTTGGGTAAAAGATTAATTAGGGAAGTACGAGGTCAAAAAAGGGATTATGAATGAAGACCCAAAAGTTCATATATCCGGTTCTCTTTGATAAACATCTCTTTTACAAGGCTTAGATAATATCAATCATAATAAAAAAGTACATGACATGTAAATAATAAAGTTTTAGATTATCGTTTCCGACAAAAAAAAATCATCTTGATGAGCTAATCGATATATGGGTTCTTTCATTAAAATGACTAGACAATGGAAAATATATGTCATATGCACCATTGCGCATCGCATCAATCGTTCTTCAAAGGCCACTTTATATTTTTCCTTTTTTATAGAGACGGGCTGGGACTTTTAAGAGTTTTTTTTTTTTATCTTTCTGTATTTAAACTGGGTAAGGTTTAAAAAGAACAACATGTAGTAGGTATATCAATCATATCGATAAAAAAAAAAAAAAAAATTTTAATTATAAATTTTAAAATTGGATTATAAGCTTGTACCCGTATGAAAAGGTTTTGCGATGGTTCAACAAATTTTGTTTGGCTTTTTTAATCATCATGAACGTTATCAATTTTCTCGATAAAGTTCTAATTACATTTCAAGTTACAAGAAATCCTTTCCAAAAAAAATTTAATTGAGTAATCATTTCCAAAACTTTGCTTCATATGTCCAGAAAAGGTTAACCCTGTCCAACGACATTAACAAATGCAATTACCAAAAAAGAAAGATAACATGATAAAATTGTTTTTTTTTTGTGACAAGGTTTTTTATTATATTAAAGTTGAACTGTAAGAAAATATGAAAATATGGGATCACAAAATAATAATAATAATAATAATTAATAACAAATAAAAAAAAAGGAAGGAAAGAAAATAGAATGTGTGATGAAAATTTTTTTTATTTTAAAAAATAAAAAAAGAAGGTGGTTTAAAAATAACCCTTGACATACATACATGACATGTGAGGGATTAATGAGGATTTTCAAAGACCAATCGAATTTTATATTTCCATCGGATCCCAATTGAAACCATTAAAAAAAATTTTAAAAATGAAGAAAATGTTGTTCAAATTCAGTATTCACAAACTTATAAAACATTACATTTTTGGGGGGTCAATCCCTTTAACCTGTTAGCTATATTTCGAAATAATTAGTAAATCAAAGGGGGAAACAAAGCACCAGAGATAAAAATGCGCTAGATCATATTGGCGAAGAATGCGTGATGACATGCATTAAATTTTATCTAACCACTTAAACACCGAATCCCAAACGTTCATTATTTCCAATTATAAAAAAAAAACTGGTGATGATTTGGAATTCTACAAGAAATGTCACGTGCCTGATGAATCGGTGTTGAAAATGAACAAACTAATCACATTATGAAAAAAAAAACTTGATTTCATCCGGATATGTTATGTAAAATGAATAAAAAAAAAAAAAACGGGTTTATTCATTCCATTGAATTGAACCCTTGTCAAAACAAAAAAGAATTTTTTTTTTTTGTACAAGGGACTTTTTTTTTTCGATATTTAAGCTAAAATAAATACTTTTTTTTTATATTTAATATTTTTTTTTCTTTTTCACGACCGACAACACGACCGACAAATTTTAGAGACACAACATTTTTTACATGACTAGCATTTTTTACATTATTACATTGAAAAATAAAATAAATAAACTTTTAGGTACGTGTAATACCGGTAAGTTGGGAAAACAAAAAAAAAATGAATGATTCTATCATCAACGTACAGCGTTCGTTTGAAAAGTGAAACATTCTTCTTATTGTTTATAGATTTTATTATAATTGTCCAAGCCTCAAAAAAAAAATAAAATAAAATAGTATGTGTTTCTTTATTTGATACATGTTTTTGTCTTTTTTTAAAAAAAATTTTTTTTTTAAATATCCTTCTTTTTCGATATTAAATTTTCAAATAAATAATAAACCTTGAAAAATAAATTTATAAGGTTAATAATAATAACATCTTGACATTTCCCACAAAAAACATATTTATATATTATTTTTTTTTGCCTATTCTTCTCTTCCACTTTTTCTTTTCCCTCTCATCATTCTCTTTTAGATATTATTCTTTTCGAAACAAAAAAAATAAAAAATAAAAAATGAGCAATAAAGCTAGCATAGCAAATTTATTAAACGATAACACGTCATATGTTCAGCACGCAAAAAACTCTTTTATACCATTCTCACATAACAGTAAAATGAATTTTATTCCTTCACGATTTACAACTACAAATTTTGATATACCATCATTACAACCACGACCTTTATCCACAACTACAGATTTCATGGAATGTCCCAATTTGCCTCAATCTGATACAACAATTATTAGTGGAGTACAAATTGTTACAAATGATGATCCGCCGTCGTTAAATTCCGTATGTAATATTATGTATTTAAATGATTAGCTGAACTAACGATTCTACCACATAATTATTATTTTTTTTTTTCTCTCTCATCTTTCCTCTTCTTATTTTTCCTTTTTTTCGAAAAAAAAGGGAATTTAAAAGAAAAAATATATTTATTCCTCTTTTTTCTTATATTTATTTATTTATTTTTTCTCGGGGGTTTTTTTTTCCTCTTTATATTTTTTTCAGTCTCCACGTATTCAGCCCCCCCAAGAAGAATTCACTGAAAATAATTGGCTACCTCCTTTATACCCACAATATTCTTACGACTCCCCTCCAAAAATGCCCATATATAAAAAATCTAAAAAGAAAGGACAAACAAATAACAATGATGTCGATGATACAAACTCGTCCACTATACGTCCTAAACGTAATTATACAAAAAAACCTCTTGATAGACTAAAAAGACCACGAAATGGTTACATGATTTACATGAACGAGGTTTATGATGATGTTAAACGTAACCATCCTCACTTAAAATTTGGCGAATTGAGCACGCAAATCGGTATTCAATGGAAAAAATTGACCAAAGCCGAACAGATGGTAATTACAAAGTGCAATCTTTTTTTTCTTTAAAAAAACAAAAAAAAGGTTTGCATATATTTTCACAAAACGTTTTTTTTTTCTTGCTAATGCCTTTAAAAAATTTTATGTAGCCATATCATCAAAAACATGAAGAAGAAAAAAATGCCTATGAAAGTGCGAAATTGGCCATGTCAAGAACGAATTTACAGATCGTTGAGGAAACGATCGGCATTGAACGACAGGTTAAGGCTGCCGAATTAAAAGCTTTCGAATTAATAGCAGCAAAAAATAAGAAAGATAACAAGGTTGAAATCAAAGTTGAAGAAACGCGACAACTTTCTCAGAGTGAAACTCCATCTTCCCGGTATCAGCCACCACCAAATTATCGTGAAGTAGCCCCTTGCATTCCAACGCCCGGAAACAGTGTTTTGATTGGTTCAAACGTCAAAATAGAACAGAAAGTTATTAACTCGCATTATCCAAAGGGTAATAACGTTTCTCGTCATAATGAAAAACCTCCTACTAGAAATGAACCACGTAAAAGCGATGTCGCTCCTTCAACGGTTTTACGCAAGTTGAAGCCAAAACCTGACATACCAACTTCACCGGTTTTCATCAATCGAGCACTACAGCTCACAACGCCCCAAACCCTCTCTTTACCCATTTTCACACCAGAAAACGCACGTTCAATAAGACGGAATACCGTCAATTCACCTGCACGTGAAGCTCAAAGGGTAAAATATTTTAAGCAGCATTTCCCAGATCTAAATGTCCAAGATGAACGTAAGAATGAACGAGCTTTTGTGAACCTCTCGGAATGCAAGGGTGAGTCTATCCCGCAATCTGTTGTGGAAGTTGTAGATAAGGACGTTAGTCGAAGTGATACCGATGAAATGAAAATTTTTGAGACTGATGACGACGAAGAAGAAATCGATCAATTACTACCAAGTGATCAATCAGATACGGAAATGGAAGGCATCGAAATTTCATCTTCCACATGCAAATCACCTGATACGTCAACGATGTGGTATTTGCCAATTGGGGGAACGATAGTTTCCCCTGGACTAACCCCATTTAGAAAGAGAAAAGTCATCAGAACGGAGGAACCTGAAGAGGTGGTGGTTGAACCAAAACGTTTCAAAGAGAAAGAATAAATCAAATTGACGAAATGATTTAGAGTAAAAAAATATACAAAAGAAGTTTTCATTTTGTTTTAGAATTAATCATTTATTCATCTTCAAAATAAAAAAAAAAACTCTTAAAAGCCGAATTTTACACTAAAAGTAATATTATTAGCTTTTAATATATAGAATAATAACTGAAAATTTTATCTTTTCCTTTTCACATTTTATTTTCTAAAATAGTAACAAAAAATTAGTGTATATAGATATTTAAGATTTGGCAACCAAAAATTTTGTGTAGTAATATATTGCATTATGTCATTTTTTATGATTTTAGAAAAATAAATTATTTTTGTTTAAAATGCATTTAAATTAAATAGATACTGATTAGTTAAAGTCACTTTCTTCAAATAATTCATGGAATTCAATTCTTTAAATTTTGGCATATGATGGCTTTATAGATCGCAGAGATATGAAAGCATTAATCACCTGTTGGTCAACGTTAAGAGTTGTAATGCTGGTCGACAAATTCATAAATATGAATCATAAGCCGGCCAAGCCGTCGTCTGAAAGATCGATCGATCGATACCAACTTGTATCACAATGCAGGGGAAAAGTCAGAAAATATATAAATATTAATTGTTTCACCTAAAATTAAAATCCATTCGAATCAATCTTCTTTGAACATACATTTTCTTTTTTTGATAAGATAATAAATTTCCTTTTTAAATTTCATATTTTTCTTTTATATAAATGTATTAAAATGGAAGGTCATATGTGCATTGGTGTGGTGAGATTCAAAGTGATTGAATTATACATATTAGTGAGGGGAAATATGCAAGTGATTTATTAACCGTATAAAGAACATCATATGCTAAACAAGATTTGATTAAATATTTTTATTTTTATTTTAAGAATATTTATTGCATGTTTTAAGCATTCCGTGCAGGAGAGGTTTTCATCAATTTCGCAAACTTAATTTGAGAAACTTACACACTAGGAAGTATTTGTAAACCTCTTATTCACAGTAATACATACAATCTAAGAATCAATAAAAGAATTCGATCATGGGACTTGAAAAATTGATTAATCTTGGACAAAAAAAGAAAACGTTGTGAAAAAATAACTTTATAGATAGAATCTTTGTCAAGTGCAGAACTGTTTGTATTGCAAATATATATATAATTAATTAAATTGACTAATCTTTAATAGATTATTCCCTTTTTTATCTATACATTCTTTTTGTTCCTCCCTATTCGGGTCGTGTAATCTAAGTCTCCTTTCTTAATATAGAACATAAGTCTCGACCATTGCAGATTGTTTGAGTTTTTTTGTTCTTAAATCTCAATACAGTTACAAATCTCTGTAATTTGTAAGTTAATCGATCTTCGTGTTACACAGGTTGTCAATAGGCAAATTGCAATTTTATTAATTTTATTGCATTGCTTGCACGCACACAAACCCCATTTGATTTTATGATATTTTTGTTTCTGCCTTTTAAGAAAGGGTATTAATTACATTTGGAAAATTTGGTTGCCAAACATGTACCTTTCGATATATTGAAATCGAACTATTGCAGATTATGACAATCTCTTGTAAATCGCAATATAAAGTTATGATAAAAATCGAGATTATGTATCACTGTAGTTTAACAAACCTTTGAAATTCACGAAGTCATTTATTAACTTTTTGGCATCATCACAAACATGACCATGTATCCGAAACCTATTTATGATGCGTGGCAAATTCTGGAGTCGGCTCAATCAGCCGATAGACACTTTTCAGTCGACTCGGCGTCGATTCTCATTTTCATCATAAATAAAGACTAAAAATTTGAAACTTTATTTAATTGATATATTCTGACATTTTATCAATTTGGAACATGCGACTCAGTCAAGTCATTGTTGATTTATGCAGAGTCGACTCAGCCTTCAACTCCAACTCTGACGGTCGGTACATTCGAGACGTAATTCGAACCTGATCATGTTAACCTATCTATTCTGGTTTTTTTTCCTTCGAGTAAGATTATCCATAATTTAACGATCTTTATAACTTAACATTGCCGGATATATATAAGAAATCATTGATGACCATAAATTATATTCAAAAAATAATTTCAGACTTTTATAAAAATTTTTTTCATTCAACTTTATTAGTAGCATTTAATTAGATGTGCGGAAGAACTTCAATGAAAATTTAATTTCTCTAAATTTAAACAAATTAATTAATATACTTAATTATAATCAAATTTACCGTGTTGGGTCAGATCAGTACGATTTAATTGTATTGTACCGGATATTATAGATCCAGAACGGTACGATCCGTTTTGATCAAGTCAAATTATAGACGAAATAAAACTTATAATTCTAACATTTTGCCTTGCTTAATCAATATCATTATTTTGTACTTCCATTCGAATTATTGTTATTATTATTATGATTGGGAAATGTTGCTTGTGATTTACCATCAAGCCACATTTCGTGGCGCAGCTATCGCTGAAATGTGGTATGGGTGATCTAAGAAAATCAAGTAAATTATTACATTTTAATCTAAATATAATAAAAACAAAATGTAATTACAATCTCAATTTTGATAAAAAATTTCTCAGAACTTGATTTTCTTAGATCACTTGTTGCTGCTTTTCTAAATACTTTTAATAAAAATTTATTACTTATTTGTGATTTTTTTTTGTTAGATTCTCAAAATTTGATGCTGCATTCCATTTCAATATGAAAGCAATTTTATATATAAACTAAGCTCATTTTTTAACAGTAATAAATTATGGAGACAGCTCAGTCAGTCGTTATCCTTTTCAGTTTGATTCAGCAGTCGACTGAGTCCCGACCCTTATTTGAAATTAATAACCATTAACATTTTATTATTTGACAAAAAATTTTATAATATAATTAACATTGCAAAAGTAGATAATTATAAGTTTTCATCAGAAATAAATCTGTAAGAATCATTCGGTTACTTAATTTTGATTGAGAATTTTACGAGTCGACGCTACTTGGTTTTTGCAGAGTCGATTCAGCCGTCGACTCCGACTCCAAGCAAGTAATACCAATCTGTAAATGATCATTTCAATTGATATTATTAAAAAAAAGGAAAAAATACAAGCTTCCCGCAAAACAATTTTAATGCATCTTTTACTTGAGCTTTTTTTAAGTTAGATTAACTTTGATCATCAAACATTTTATTCTTAAAATGTATCGAAATTATAAATGATAAATGCAATTTAATCGTTAAACGATTTATTGATTTTTATAATTATTTGACCTTTATTAACATCAGATAACTAATTTCACTATATATTTTAAATAATAAATAATACCAGACGTGTTTACAATCTTAATTTTAATCAACCGAATCAACCCTGATTTGATAATAAATTTTCGTAACTTTACATCGCAAATATCAAGATAGTTTATATATTTAAATTTTATATTTAATCATTCTCACTTTTATTTCATAGTTCCAGCATAAGGACCCTTTCTTTTATAGAATTTTTATTAGTTCTTGACTTTGTAAAAATAAAAACCAACCAAGCGGAATCTACTCTGCCATTTCAAAAGACTGAGTCGTGACTGACCAAAGTTTTAAGAATTAAATTAACGTTAATTCAATCTCATCAGACAATTTCAAACAAACGTTTTACTTTTTTGCTTTACATCTCAAAATATAAAATAATCGCCGGATTAAAATAATGCTAACTTTCAAATGAGAAAATGCGACTCGAAATTAAATCGTAATAAGTGTTAGTGGCGCAGTATCTAAATGGCACAGTAATATTTTTTCATATTCCCTAATTAAGATAGATACCCATTAAAAATTGCTTTAATTGAATCGTATCGTATAAATTTTTTTTGAAACATTAAATGGGAAAATTTTCCAAATATGGTGCATTGAATATCAAATTTATTTATTTTTTTAGTAAAAATAAGTATTTCCATATTCAAATTAAATGAAGGAAATAATTAAAATTTATTAAAAAAAGAAACTAGGTGGAGGGAGGAAATTTTTTTAGGGGTTAACACAAAAACATCTATTACTATACAATAAATTGTCATGCATGCATGTTGAAATTTCCAGCTTTTTTTTTATATGGTTAACTTGGCAGGCAAGTTTTCTATAAATAAATTATTTTATCGACCAAATCGATCAGGACTATTGAAAAGAATTAGAACTATTAAAGGAGTGACAAAAAGATTTCTTAAAGATAAAATATTGTCTAAAGAAGAAGAAAATATTTAATCTGTAAATTCTTTTATATATTTGGACTATCCCACTTTCTTGGAAGATTATCATGATTTCGAAAGAAATTTAAGTAATCTAAAACCACCATTCGAAGATGCAAAATTAAATTAACTGTTAGTGTAAGCATAAGTGTACAAAATCAAAAATTTTAATAGAGAAATAATATTTTGATCCAGAACGGAAGACATTGAAATCCGCTAATTGAAACATTACTGGAATTATATAAATTATATTAGCGAATTTAAAAATAATTTCGTTAATCAGTTGGCATTAATTGTGGATAATGTTGATAAGGATTAAAAAGGTTCTATAAGCGTTACATCTACAAAGAGAATTCGGTTCATGCTGAATACAAGACGCTTGATTCTCATACATCATGTAGAACATTCTTAATTAAAGTATTAAATACTTATGACCCATTGAAGTTACTAATTATCGCATTGAAGGACTATATACTTTATTATATTTTTCAAAAAAAAAAATTAGATGACGTTTCAACTATTGATAACAGGTAATAAAATCAATTTAATAAATACATATTCCTTCTCACTAAATATACATATATATATAGGCATAGCATAAAAAGTGGAAGATTTACATTTATTATATGAATTTTTTATTTTTTTCACGAACCTGTTTAACAATTCAATAAAAATCTTTTGACATTTAAAGCCTATCCATCTCCTATCTAATATTGTTTAGTAAATAGTCTCTCATACTTATTAAATTTGTCAAAGAATATAAGAATATAATATTGCCACCTCTACCATCAATACCTTCCATCAACACCTCTGCATCCTATAACAGAATTTCAAAAGTTTAAAAGCAAAGGTGGGATGAACAAACTTGTTAATCTAGCAATACTTTTACCAATTCAGTCGGTATATTTTTGTGCCATCATTATCACGTGAGCGTTAAAATTTGTATTAATAATTAACAGTTTATTTTTCTGATGCAAGTCCAAATTCATTATTTACAATAAATGCTAACGAATAATGATAATTTTTTTATTTTTTTTTGCATGATTATTATAGCGGAGATCTATATTTTACATGTACTAAAATAGCATGTCATGTTTGAAACTTATCTAATCGTGTAATTTTTTTCTGATAGAATCTCGGATTAGCGCAAATAAGTTGGTTTGTGAAGTTTTATTTCTTGACTTCCTATAATTTTAACCTAAAAATAAAATTTTTTCACTTTGACATTTATATAGGACAGGATGAAAATGGCTACCACTAGCAATCCAGAAGCAACTGCTTAATATTATTACACTAAAGGTTTAAAATAAAAGCATGTAAGCGTTCTTAGACCTATGATCAAATAGTGGGCAGCTAGGTTTAAAACAAAGGATCCAAACAAAATCGAATTCTATCAAAAATTAAATTTACAGTTGTTATTGATAAAATATCGTGTTTAAAATAACATGAGAGGAACTTAGATGGTTCTCTGCTAAAAATTTCTGATTTTTTAATGATATGCTTGGTAATGGTATTATAAAGATCTTGTCGAAAGTGTTGCACCTAAGTAATACTAGTTCAGCTGAGTCGAACTCCAGAATTTTCAAATTATTGAGCCGTAATTGGGTCGTTGTTCCAAATTTGATAAAATGTTAGAACATCCGTAAAATTCTCAATTAAATATAAGTTTACTTGACAACATATTTCTTATAACATTAATTAAATTATAAAAAATTTGGATATTAATAATAAAATTATGGTTGCTAGTTTCAAAGTCTCAGTCGACGGCAGAAAAGGTTTTAGCGACATACTGTGTCAACTCCAGAATTTGTATTACTAGTTGCACTCAAATTTGATGAAACCCCAAATAACCCAAATCCTTCTTCCGATTTCTACATTTAATTGAGTAAGGCTTTGAATTAATTTCATCGCAATAAATAATTCTCATATAACTTGACAAATTTCACAGATTCTTTTTTCATGTGAATGACATCCAAGAAGAACCAAATTCATATGAATTATCTGAATTATCTTATTTAAATTAAATAAAAAAATATTTAATTTAATTTAATATATATTTAAAAATGCCTTATTAAAAAAAAATTTTCGTGTTATAAATCCAGAATACTGTTTATTAATATAATATTGTTTTAGATGTTTTTCGTGTCTTTCATATAAAGTATATAAAGTCCTGAATTATCAAGATTACAGTACTTGCATCTCATATTATATATTTTTTCTCATGGAATAATTATTTTACTTGAGATAATTTACAAAATAAGCATAATCAGAAATAATACGCTTAGTAATTCCTTCACATAGTATATTATGAATAAGATTTGTTAAACGATATTATTATGCGATATTGTATTTGATGATCTATTCTGTATTTATTCAGTTTTTCGCTCAATTAGTTAGTTATACATATCTATGATATGTACAATAACAATATGTGATCGATTTCGGTAATGCATCTTGTGAAAATTGAATTTGAATGATATTATTGCTATAAGCTTCTATGTTATCATTAGAATAAATTTATGATTTGAAATTTTGTGCTACTTTTGGAGTGCAGTAAATTTAATTGTCCGTATTTATTTTGAGATCTTGATCATAAAAAAAAATTATTTCTTTTATTTCCCTTATTTGTAATAGTACATTATACTAATTTAAAATTTTTACATGATATTTGTTATATTATGCTTTTTTGTTATTTTATGTTATATCATATTATATTTTATTGTTTGTATTCTTATTTCTTTATGTTATATAATTAAAAATTTTTCATGATTAAGTTTTCTTTTATTATATTTTTATATTCTTTGTAATACAAATTTTATTTTTATATTAATTCATTTATTAATAATGAAAAAGGCGAACTGGAAACCAAAATTGTAATGATATATTTATAATCATTTTCTATTTGAGGATTTTATATATAATATTTATTATATATAGTTCTAACCAAAAGTAATGGTGGTTATTATTTTTTACTTATCAAAACTTTTTTCTAATTAATCTCAAAAAAGTTTTTTAAAATAAAAATTGATAATTATAACTACAACACTAGTTGAAATCATTTCTTTCAGTACTAATACTATTTGGTTAATATTTAGCCAATTC
This sequence comes from Funneliformis geosporum, assembly GCA_946474995.1. Lineage (NCBI taxonomy): Eukaryota > Fungi > Glomeromycota > Glomeromycetes > Glomerales > Glomeraceae > Funneliformis > Funneliformis geosporum. Next base: position 2,329 of record CAMKVN010000442.1, on the reverse strand, counting down.
GGTCATGTAATTCAGCAAAAATTTGCTTAAATTACAAAAATTGATAGTTATTTGTTACATTATACATAATTTAGCATTATTTCAGTACTAAGGTCTTTTGGCAAACATTCAGATGATTCAGTTATACTATTTGGTAAAAAGTTGACTCGAGTTTAAAATTCAGCAAAAAATTATAACAATTCCACTATCATCTGTTATATCACACATAATTTAGTATTATTTCAATTCTAAAACAACCTTTTAGAAAATATTTAGATATTTCAGTATAGAAAAATTTCAGTTGTTCTTTAAAATTCGATATAAAAATTATAATAAATTGACTGTCATTTGTAATATTGTATATAATTCAGCATTATATTAATTAGTTTTAGTTTATTATGAAAAATTTATATTATAAAATAAAAGATAACGAATATGAAATTTACGATTTATCAGATTTATGGCTAAATATTCAACAGTATTTAAATAATTAGAAATTTTATATTTTACTGATACAAATCAACAAAGAATATTATGTATCAGAATAATAATATTATGATTATCTGAAAAAAATTCATTTTTTCATAGTTCAACATTACAAGATTTTCATCATTATTAATACTAAAATAATATCAAACTTTATATGTTTCTATCAGCTTATATTACCAAATAAATGCTAAATTATGTACTGTAATTCTATTCACAAAATCAATTATATGCTTAAAAAATACTTCACTTGACCAGCATAACAGTCAATCTGATTATCAAATATTATAAAATTCACTAAAATAAATGAACTTTTCACATGTGAAATGACATGAATGAGCCAAACATCTCTAAATTAATTCTATACCAACTGAATTTGTTTATTATAATATGACTAAGAAAGATTGAATCTTCAGAATTATCGTCGAATGATTCTTTGAAATAGTGTGTTTCATATGTTACTATATAATATTTAATCATTAAATCAAGCATCAACTTAAACAATATCACATCAAATTTAAAACTTAACATTTCTCCAGAAAATAGTACGCATTCAGTAATAATCGATTCCTATATATTTCTTAAATTAGACCAAAATCGCTTTATTTTATTAGATGAATATTCGTCATTTTCTAAATGAACTAATAACAGTTTAATTATCAAGTCTTTTATTTGAATATTTACTGAACTACTGATTTTTCTAATAAGTTTATCATTCATTTATCTGCATATTATTTCTGACTCAATTTGTTTATGATTACTTAGCAATAAACCTAAACAATATTAACATATTTTATTATTTATTAGCACATTTTATTATAAAATTAGCAAAAAATAAAATTACAGTTGCAATTCATACGCTCAAATAAGAAATACCAAAATGTATATAATAAGCTGAAATTATATAAGTATTTATAAATTAAGCGAATGGTAAAAATTTGATGTTATTTTATTATACTTGTAATACTTCTCAATAAATTTTACTATTTTAATTAACCTTTCATTAGCTCTTTATACTAAATTAAGTTCCAGAATTTGCCTTACTAGAATCGAATAAACTCTAACAAAATATGTTAAAATCATTCAGTCGATTACTAATAAATGTTCCCAAAGTAATATAGTTATATAAATTGTAGGATTTTACAGTTTAATTTGATATTTGAATATTTGATTTAAAAATTAAATAAATACAAATTCAAATTTATATTTGATTTAATTCGATCAAATTCAAATCAAAGAATGATTTATTTGATCAAATTCAAATCAAGTATTCAAATATTTGATTTGATTCAAATCAATAGTAAAGTCATCTCCAAAGCTTTAGAAGTAGTTCTTATTAAGAAAACTATAGTAAAAAACGTCTCTGCAGCTTCAGTAATGCCTTTTTACTAAGAAAAAATACCTTCACGACTTTAAAAATATTATTTTATTAAAAAACATAGTAAAAAATGCCTTCACAGCTTTAGAGACATTATTTTACTAAGAAAATATAGTAAAAAACACCTCTGTGGCTTTGAAAACATTTTTTTATTAAGAGATTTAGTAAAAAAATACGTTTACAGTTTCAGAAATATTTTTTACTAATAAAATTGTTACAAAACTGAAATAGTAATTATTGCTAAGTTTTCTTAGTAAAACTGAAACTGCAATAGTGATTATTACTAAGTTTTCTTAGTAAAACTGAAGCTGCAATAATGGTTATTACTAAGTTTTCTTAGTAAAACTGAAGCCACAATAGTGATTATTACTAAGATTTCTTAGTAAAACTAAAGCTACAATAACAGTTATTACTAAGTTTTCTTAGTAAACTGAAGCTACGATAGCAGTTATTATTAAGTTTTTTTAGTAAAACTGAGACTGCAAA
>CAMKVN010000441.1:0-29025 GCA_946474995.1 Funneliformis geosporum | reverse complement strand
GCGGATTACTATGCGTAATTCAATTCAAAAATCCGCAATATTGCAGATTTGAAAAAACAATTGCAGTACCATCCTTAATTATATATATGCTTGTATCTAAAATTTTAAATATTAGGATTATGATTATCAAAATTATATTTCATATTATTTTTCTTTTGACTTAAAGAAAATTCTAATTTATTCATAAATTAATATTGAATGAATTTCTGAGAAATGTCAAAAAAATATCAGAATAATATTTGAAAAATATCTGAAAAATCTATTATATAAAAAGTGAATTAAATTTTCAAATATATTTTAATAAATTATGTTATCAATTTTTCATGTGATAAAATTTTTTAATGTTCTACACTCATGATGTATTGTATTATTTTTTTTAAATAACTACTTAATTTAATAAATAGAATAAAAAATAAAATTTTTGAGATGAGATACAATAATATAAAAAAATTATTTTACAAGTTATATTTATCAATTAAATAATAAATGAGATATTTTTAATCTTCTAATAATACAAAAAAAATGAAAGTTGATGAGATATCTTTTGTCTTAAAAAACAGTTGATATAATATACAAAAAAAAAATATTAACATTTCATAAAGAATCTCACTTTAATTATAGGAACTAATTAGTTGTGTATAGTAATACCTGACTAAACTCTTTTTTGAAAAATTGTAATTTTGTCAAAAGTTTCATTTCTTTAATATTTTATATGAATAAATATAAAATTATAATATTTTTTAATATATTTTAATTCAAGGAATTTAGATCAAGTTAAATATAATTTCAGCAATTAAGTAAAATAATTTCATCATTAATAAATAACTAGTTTCATCATTTCAATTTCGTCAATTTCATCATATTAAGAAAGGTAATTTCGTTAGGTATCACTAATTGTGTACAATAAATAGAAATTTTACTGATTCTTGCAATAAATTTTTTGATACTGTTTAGCAAGTAATTGAATGTATCAAAGAAAAAAAGGATCAATAAGTAGATTATTTTGTTTTAATTTTATTATTTCTAGTATATTGATTATTTACTAATTAATTTCTTTTTATTTACAAAAAAAATATGTGTGCTTATCTTTTAAAGAAAATGAGGTAATTTATTTATTATAAAACTTAAGTTAAACATCTTATAAAGATAGACAAATGTAATAAATATGACTGAATTAAAAGCTCAAAATTCTTGCAAACTCTGCAAAGATTTATTTGAAAGTTATCTATAGTAAATTATGCTTCAAAAATACAGATATAATGAATCTTATATATAATAACAAAAAAATATTACAGTTTGATCTCAAAACAGTAAAAATATTACCAGCAAATTATAATTGTACTTCAGATATACTATTTATTACTTAAATTAATAGATATTTTATAATTTTAAATTAATAATATTTCTTAAATTAGGCAGTTTATTACATAAAAATATAGCAGTATTATTTATTATAATGAAAATATTATATAATTAATTTTTTATTACAACGAAATTTAAATTTATCAAATACAATCTTTATTATTTAAAAAAACTTAAGAATTTGTGACTTCATCATCAAATAATATCTAATACATCAAAAAATATTTTGGATTAATCTTTTTAATTACTTTTTGATGATATTCAAGTGATATTTATTACTTATTTAGTAGTATTTATAACCAAAAAAATGTGTTATCAATAATTAATAATAATGTTATAAAGTTATTTGACATCACATCATTAAGTGTTGTTTACTAAATAGTTGTGATTTGTTAGTGATCACTTAACTTCATTAAATTTTGATCAAATTAAAATTAAATATTTTAACCAGTTAACAAATATTTACTCAGTTAAAATTAACCAGTTTCAATTTTATTTATAAATCTATAATAATAACTTCTTAGTAATTGATATCTTTCTATGATAGCAATTATTTTTTGTTTATTAAATGAATTCATATTTGAAAATAATTCATAACGTAATTTAAAAAAATTTTTAGTGTAATTACTAATAAGTTAGACTCAAAGTAATATTTAAAAATTTATCAAAACAATTATAAATAAAAGACTCAAGACTTTACTAGTTTAACAGTTTAAGGGATATTATTTAGAAAATAAAAAATTTAAAATCTATTTTTAACATAAATTAATATATAAATGAAAAAATTATTGTCATATAGATGATTTATGATATAATAATTATTACATTATATTCATATTATTTTTGTTATATAATTAGATCAATAATTAGTAATGTATATTACAAATAGGATATTGAATTACTCTCAAAAAGTTGTAACTGATTAATTATCTTATTATAATTTTGTATTATTAATCAATAAATTTTAAAACCAAATAATTAATTTAGATTTAAAATTCAGAAATCAATCTAGTTTATAAATAAATCAAATAAGTAATAAAATCCAAATTTAAATTTGAATACAAATTTGATAAAAATTTGATTTGTTTTAGATTAGATTATTATTTAGTTTTAAATCTTGTTTGATAATTGATTTAAATATTTAATTCAGATTTTTTAATTATTAAGATTAAATTTTAACAAACAAATTGAATTTTGGATTGGATTAATTAATCTGATTTTATATTCCAAGTGTTATTATATTTGATTTGTAATTCAGATAAAATCACTAAAAATAAATAAATTTAAGATTATATTTAAAGAATTATAGATGAAGATTTACAGTAATTTCTAAGATTATTCGCAATTAAATATAAGTAATTTCTTGATATTTTAGAGATTACCTTTTAATGATTACATTTAAATTAATTATAATGAATCAGTATAATATTATACAAAGTTAATAAACAATATAAATTTATAAATAAGTTAAAGGATTATAAAGGATAATATTTATTTAATTAATTATACTCTTTATATAATAATAATAGTATTCTTTATCTGATCTAAAGGTATTATAAGGTATCAATCCTTACTTTATCCTTAAGACAATTAATTTAAAGATTAATTGATAGATTTTATTTATATTGAGACTTAATATAAATACAAAGATATTTATATATATTGGATAATTAATAAATATACTAAACAAAGATTAATAAAAGAAAAATTATTAATAGTAATGTATTAAATATAATAATAAATAAATATAATTATAAAAAAAAATAATAAGAAAAATATATTTTTTATTAAAAAATATGATGTTAAATATATCTTTATTTATATTATATGAGCAATGTGTTTAATAAAAATTTTATTAATTACTTTCTTTTTCTTTTATCCATTTAGTAGATACAATCTCTTGTTCTCTATAAAAAATTATTTATTATATTTAAATAAAATGAGAAATATAATTTTAAATTAAAATAAAAAAGCATGTAATTCCACCTAAAATTTTGATTAAAAGAGCGTTTTGAATAAATATTTTAAAAAATGGAAGTATTTTTCTAACTATAAAGTAAAATAATAAATATTATTGAAAAATTACCTATAATATATAACAGGAACCAATACAGTGGAATGAGTTAAAGGGAATTTAGTTTGTATGTAATATGGATGATGGAAATTACGGTTGTAGTTGTGATGATAATTGCGAAGGACCTCAGAGAAAGTTTTGGGGAAAACTTAGGGAGTGTTGGGGTGGAAATTATGGTTGTAGTTGTGAAGATATTGTGAAGGTCCCAAAGAGAAAGTTTGGGAAAATTAGGGAGTGGGTCTCGCTACTCAATTAAATATATATATAAAAATTTATTATAATCCTCAAAGAACATTAACGCCGTTAAATGTGTGTTGTTGTTGTTTAATAGAATAATTCATATTGACCAACTTTTTAGTCCAATATTCGTATTTATGAATATAAAATTTTTTTTAACATAATATTTAATTTGTAATTTTGAATATTTTTAACAATATTTAATTTGAAAAATAATTTTTAGAAAGAAAGAAGTTAAAATGCTGTGCTATTAGAGGCTGTGCCTATTTATATATTCAAAATATCGGGGGCAAAGTACAGAAATTCCAATTTTCTACAATAGAATTCTCAAAATGATGTAATTCCACAGCCGAGTATGTTGTGTATGTAGGGGGAAATATTAGCAAATCACAAGGTAACTTTTGTTCATCGTCGAAAGTTTGGTTCCTTCTATTAAGTAACGCCACGATATAAAATAAAAAATTTGGGTCATTATTAGCATACTCATTATTAAACTATACAAAAGAAAATCTCAAACACTCATGTGGTTACATTTTTTAGGACTTCGCTGAGCCGATAGTTTTCTTATTAAATTTTTTTATTATTTATCAGTCGCTAGAGATTTTTCTGGAAATAATATAAACAAGTTTTATTTGTGCGTAATTAGATCATAAAAAGGAAATGCAATACATTTAAAAATTCTAGACTAGAAATCATCTTTAAATTATTACACAATATTTTTATTTTTAGTGGTGTCGTGTATCGAAAACTGTCAATTATCATTAATAATTAAAATTTTTTATATTATTTTGATTATTCTCCATCGTGTGTTAATTGGTAAATCATGTATGACAAACATGAATGACAATTTTTTTTTGATTAGTAAGCAATATTGGAACTATAGTATTCCCGTCCTGTTATAACTTAATAAAAAATTAATGTGAGCGAATTATTGTATACAAAAAGTAAAGCTCGATCGCTATTATTGCATTAAAAATATCAAATGGCAAACATATAATCGTTGAGATACTTTGGACTTTAAATTTAGAGTATTTTTGCAATTAAGTGTTGATATTGTAGAAGGGTCAAGGATATATTAGATAATCGATCCTTGAAACTCACGGGACTGCCTACGAGTATAATTATTTCTTTACTTATAATGAAATTGACAAGTCCCCGGTCCCGTCTTGTTGCTTGTTCGATCTTCGGTTTAATATTCTCATTTTGTGGGCTTTTTTTGTAGGTTCCTTCTGTAAGTATTTTCTTTCTTATTATTATTGTCTAAAGTATTTTTCAAATTGATTAGTTAAATTCTTTTGATTTTATTTTATTTTTTTTTGAAGTTATAATAACATGTTATACTACTTATTCAATTATTGATAATGAATTCTGATCGTCGTATTAATAAAAAATTTCTCTTAAATTTTCAAGTACGTACTGTACATGCGTTGTTAATGAATTTAATTTACAAGCCTAAATGGGTTATTTATAAAGCTCTAAATTTTACAAGAAAAGCATTTTGAAATCATAAAACAAGACACTTCATGATAAAATTCTTTAGTTAAATAAAAAATCAATTTTTTTATCTTCACACCCCAAAACTTAGGCTGAACGAATAATATTTCGAATGTCATTTTAGCAAATGGCATACATCGCTACGATTTTGACTTTTAATGGGTTTTTAATAAATAGTATCGACTTCGACTATTGTTAGTTTCGGTACTGAGTCGGAGTCAAAATTGTTGTCCCACAATCAACTAAGCACGATTCACATGATTTCTTAAAAATCCTATTGTTTCCTATTTTGTATTTGAACTGTATAATTAATGAAGGAAATTGCAAAAGTAGTAGTAAGTTAAAAATTTATTGAAAATCTCATCACTCTTAGGCTTTACAAAATTTTACAACAATCATCTGCAGTAACTGCATCTTCATAATAACTGCATGATCAATATGTAGTCACTACATATTAAGGAATAACAAAAAAAAAATAAAATAAAAATTAAAAAAAAAAATTGAAATACTCATAATAATCACTTCGTATAAATTCACCAAGTAAAGAAAAGATTCCCGATTTGTTGATTTTATTTATTTATTTTAAGATAAAAAATTAACAAAAACGACGAAAACGAGATGCTGCGCCTCAAGCTCAATGTCCATCTTTTTGTCCCGATTGGTCATAGTGATCAACATAATCATACGATTATAAATAAAAATAAACGTACGGTTTGTAAGCAAAACTTTGATTTTCACATTCCCCTCTTCTTACTGTAAATCATGACATGTTCGAAATTATTTTCGGGTAATTTACCAGAAATAATATATTATATTATACAATTTTTACAAGATGATATAAAATCACTATATTCATGCGCTCTAGTCAATCGACTTTTATGTCAGATTGCAATTCCCATGCTTTGGGAAAATCCTTTTTCTATCAAGCGTCGAGAAGAAGATCCTTACAGTTTTCTGGATACTTACTTTTTATTTCTAAATAATGATGACAGAGCAATATTCAAAAAATTCGGAATTACTATCAATTCATCAATTAAGAAACCTTTATTCAATTATCCTTGTTTTATTAAATCGTTGGATACATTTCGAGTAGAAATGCACACGGTTAATTGGATCAATAACCTTGACATACCCATCAATTACATCAAGACTCATTCGAATACATTTAATAATTCATACATGTGTATGAAATTACCTTGTACGATCTTTCATTCAAAATTTCATTCCGAAAATACGAGCTTGAAGGTCAAAGTGAATTTATTTGATTCAGAAAAAGTTGTGAACTTTACTTGCACTTTATTATTTAAATTATTTATCAATTATAATGCTTCCATAAAAGATTTGAATATGAAATCCAGCAGTTTTTGTGGTTACTTTTTATCTGAAATATGTGAAATGATGTTACGTAATTCCAAATTCATTTCAAATATTGAAAAGCTTAGTTTTTGTTTTTTCAAAAGACCTAGATTCGATCTTCAATCTTTCTTAACTTCCTTATCATCATTAACAACTTCCATTAACCATTTTAGAATTTCCTTTTTCATTGACAAGTATGAGGGGGATCTTACGGATATCGTCACGACACAAAATCGACTTTTGTCTTTCGCATTTTACTGTGTAACAGTAAATGCTCGTCTATTAAATTCCTTCAAGCACTGCTTTAATACTTTAACAACAATGAAGTTTTTACATTGTAATTTTACAAATATCTCATCATTTGATGTACTTCAATATTTCACACAACTTCAATCTCTCTGTTTCGATAATTGTGAGGGATTAAAAGATCAAGCATTTCAACCTCTAATAGATAATCCCTCTTCATTAAAAGTTAAATCTTTAAAATTGGGTGGTAAAATCTCAGAATATGCCTTGTTACTGCAAAAAATTGGTCCTTACGTAGAAGATTTATCTGTGGAATTAGGATTTGGGGACATTGAGAGATGTGATAAAGCTTTTAAGAATATTATAACTTATTGTAATAAGATTAAATTCCTTCATATAGCATACACCAATCATGTGAATATCCCTCAAATATGTGAATTAATCACTCAGATCAACAAATATCTTAAATATCTCACTTTTGAGGTCATGTTTGGTTTGGATGCGCATAGTTCAGAAAGTAGCTCGAACCTTTTAAAAGGACTGGGTACAGTTTTACCAAATTCATTAGAATATTTAAATTTGGACCTTGTAATCGATCCAATTGATCTAAAAACCTTCTTTGATAATTGTAAGCACGTTGTTGGTTTAAACAAATTGTTGATCAGGAATAGAAATTTTGAAAGCATTGATACGACGTTTAAAGTTTTGAAGGAATTTATGAATGAGGCAAAGATAAACGAATTTGCTTATGAAATTGATAGTTATTTTGACGTTGAAGATTTAGAATATCGTAATTTGGAGGAATTGGTTAATGATGTTCAACCAAAAAGGTATAGTGATTTAATAATGAGAATTCCTGGTTTTGAATAGAACAAAAAAAATCTAAAGATGCTAATGCGATTTAGGTAAAAGTTTTATTTTGATTTCTTTTTCTTTTGCCATTTAATTGAGATTTTTAATATTAATAAGCAATTATCAACTGGAAAAAAAGATTTAAACTATTGGTTAAAATAATTTTTTTTTTTTTGCTTCAATAGTGCAATCAATATACACGAATTTGATCAGAACATTTGTATTTTTTTAACTAGAAATGTATTTTATTTTATTTTGTTTTTTTTACCATTTGGTCCATTTACTGAATAAATACTTTAATCAAAATCTGTACTTGTTTTTATTTTTTAACTTTTACCTTTTTACCGTTAAAAGAAATGAATCGCTTAAAAACAAATTGTTTAGTATTAACAATAATAATAATATTCTGAGTGGCTATACGGGAGGAATGCAACGAGTGTATAAGCATCTTGAAAGGTGTCTGAGAAAGATCCTTTCAGCATCAGCTACATGTCTACGAAAATGTGAATCATCATACAGGTTGTTGTCCAGCATTCTGGACAAGAATTACTTAGAATGGCAGCTATTATGTTATACGAGTTGAAATTTCTTCCAAGATGTTATTCACATGGATGTTCTATTTGATGAAGATGCAAAAATAATTTGGTTATGTACTTATTAGTCATGAAATATAATAATCATAGAAGATATCGGATCAATAACACTTGAAGTTCATGGTTCATGTAATTAGCATGAATAAAATTATGTGGATATCCATTCTTCTGACTTAAATTTTAGCAGCCTTCGTAGCAAGAAATAAATTTAAGTATACACGGACTATCATTTAAATAATAATGCATATGCAAAAATATATATATATATATATTTCGTCAAGATTTCTTTTTTTAAAAAAATGATTTTATTAAATAGACAATTTCTCAATAATGCTTTCGTGATATATGTTTTATTTAAACGAAAATTATGTATTTTCATCATATTTACCATAAATTAAAATTATATAATGTATAGTACATTAATCGGGATCTAACATAATTATGTTATATTATCAGAAATGAAGATTCAATTTTGAAGCTCAAATTTATCGAATATCTCATTCTTACATTGTAATGTCATTAATATCATTATGAAATAATATTTGATTCAATTATTATCGGTAAATAATCATTGGTGAAGAAAGATAACTTGAGCAATAAAAAAAAAGAAAATGATATTCCCCCCCTCCATATTTCCTCAAAAAAATTATTTTCATCAATTCTCGAACATTTCCATCGCCACATTTATGTATTTCTGCAATATACCGTGCGTTATTATCCAAATCAACCAAGTCATTATATTAGTAAGATGTTATTAATAAAAAAAAGAAGACAATAATAAAAATGTTAAAATCAAACCGGGATTCTTGTATATTTTCCAATACCAATATCTCAACCAATCGTCAAACGATAACTAAATAAATAAAATCATCTCATATTTATTACAGCCTATAAAATAACAGCATTTCCATCGTTCTATGAAGTGAGTTTCTGATGGATGAATTAGTAAATAGATTAGTGCTAAATAAAAAATCATATTAAATCAACCCCGAGTTACAGTAAGTACCTGTTATTCCAAATATTAATAATACAATCATATTTATCTTAATAATCTCACGTAACCATCAAATATATCTACGCTACGTAATTCATAAAAACTGTTTCATCCAATTCACTCTAACTCTCCAACATAAAGTTTTCAATGCCATTTCATTCGAACGTATATATGTATATAAGTAAAGGCTTATTTATAAAAAAAAATATAATTGTGAATCAAACTGTGCTTCCGGTAATTAATTCTTAACGCACTCAAAATTATTCTATTCATCCAAATAATAAATATATCATTTTTTCATCATTTCATGATCCATCTCTATCATCTCACAACAGATAAGCATTGATCGTTCCCTCATTAATATATCATCCATTATTGTTATTATCACATGATTATAGCCTTATCCAGTCCAGTCATTAAATTAGAGCGTTAGTAACGTATAAGAAAATATTAAAACAAAAAAACAAATTAAGAAATAGCAAGCCTAATCCACAGAAATATTGTTAATCATCCTTAATATTCTCCATTATCTCATGATCCATTATTATTACAGATAAGATAATGATTATTACAGTCAAAATCAATCTACAGACAACTCACTATAAATCCAATTATCACCCTCATTGTCACATGAATATAGCGTTATCCAGTCCAGTTATTAAATTAGACACGTTAGTAAAGTATAAAAAAAACCTAAACAAAAAAAAAAAAAAACAAATTAAGAAATAGCAAACCCATCCTTAATATTTCTCCATAATTTCACAATCCATTATTATTACAATACAGCCAATGATCATTCCAGTCACTATAAATCCAATTATCATCTTCATTAACTATACATGAATATGGTGTTATCCAGTCCAGTCAATTAAATATTACTCGTCAGCAAAGTATAAAAAGAATTTCAACAAAATATAATTAAGAAGCTAATCCAGTCCATCGAAATATCGCCAGTTCAAAAAAATTGAAGAGATTCAATTAATATACATAAAATATTTTTAGAATTCCATTATCACGTGATTGATTATAACGTTATCAAACCAGTCAAAATTAGACTTGTTAGTAAAAATAAAAAAAATTAAAACAAAAAACAAACTAAGAAATAGCAAACCCAGCCCAACGAAATTTATCAATCATCCTTAATATTTTTCCATAATCTCACGATCCATTATTTTTTCAGATAAGCCATCGTTCATTCCAGTCAAATCCAGTATATAGAAAATTTATTATGAATACAATTACATACATCGATTGATTATTGTGTTATTCAGTCCGGTCAATTAAATTAGACGCGCCAGCAAAGTATAAAAAATTAAACTTAAAATAATTAAGAAAGATAATCCAGTCTATAACAATTTCATCAATCATCCTTAATATTCTCCATACTTTAATGATCGTGATACGCCATTAATCATCTCAGTCAAATCCAGTCTTTGAGTTTCAATAACTCCCTCATTAATATATATTAGATTTCCAATTCACATGATAGCGTTATCCAGTCCAGTCATTGAATTAGTTGCGTTAGTAAAGTAAAAAAAAAAAAATAAAACAAAAAAACAAATTAAGAAATAGCAAATCAGACCACAGAAATTTTGTTATATTTCTTCATAATCTCATGATCCATTATTATTAATAATTAGCTAAAGAACATTCCAGTCAAATCCTATCAACATTCTATTAACTTTAAATCAAAATATCAACTCCATTATCACATGAGCATTAAATTAGATGCATTAGTAAAGTATAAAAAACAATTAAAGCAAACAACACACACAATACATATTCTCATGATTCATTATTATTACAGATACAGCCAATGATAATTCCAGTCAAACTAAAGCTACAGACAATTTACTATAAATCCTCATTGTCACGTGATTATAGCGTTATCCAATCCAATCAATAAATTAGACGCGTCAGAAAAGTATAAAAAATTAAAAAAAAAATAATTAAGAAAGCAAATCCAGTCCACAAAATCTCATTACAACTTAATATTCTCATAATTTCTGATCATTATAATTAAAGATAAGCCATTGAGCATTCTAGTGAAATCCATTCTCAGAAAATTTTACTAAGACATCTAATTATATTCAATGTCACCTCATTATATCAATTGATTTATAATGTATCCAGTCCAGTTAATTAATTAGACGCGTTAATAAAGTATAAAAAAATATAAAAATAAAATAAAAAAGACATAGCAAACCCAGTCCACTGAAATTTCATTTATCATTGAAATCTCTCCATCATACTACAATCCATTATTATAACATACTAGAAATTGATTATTCCAGTCAATTCCAGTCCCCACAAAAGCCTATTAGATTGATATTTATCATCATCAAACGTCAAAGAGTCATCTAGTCCAACCATTGCAAATAGACGTATCAGTAAATATATATATAATTGTATATTACATATACTAATTATCCTTCCATCATTTCAAATCCAGTTGAAAGTAAATTTCTCGATTATATAATTCATCATTTATACCATGTCTTATTATTACACAAAAACCGTTGATGATTCCATTGATTCTATAAGCGTTATCCAGTCCAGACAATGCATGTAGATGCATTAATAAAGATATAAAACAAATTTAACAAAATAAAATAAGAAATGGCAAAACCTAATTCACAAATGTTCAAAATACATTCATCATAGATCAAGATTTTATTATTATTCACGATCTAAGGGATTGTCTATTCCAGTCAAGAAATTTAACATGTAAGTATAAAATATGCATAAAACAAAGGAAAGAATACTATTATATAAACAACACGTCTGGTCTGGTGATCAAAGAAAGGAAAAATAATGAAGAAAAAAAAGAGTTTACATAAGAAAATCATTATTTATAAACATTAAGTAAGAATTTGATTGGATGATTGAAAAACTGTTTTTGCTGATCATTCCTGGTTAAGTAATCATCTGTTTAATAATTGTAAACATTAAAAACAAATGATATTCTTTACATTATTTTTTTTTAAGAAAAAACAAAGCAGCGTTAGAATTTAAAATTTTAGCTTAGAAATAAATATGTTTATTTATTTTCGAATTTGCATCATGTCTTTTCTATAAAGTCTCCCATTCGTATTGGACCATTTCTAAGCATTATTTAAATTTACAAATGCAGTTAAAATATAAAGCCCTATAATCAGTAAATCAAGTCACGAGATATAGTAAATCATATGATCTATACTGTAATGAAATTTTACTAGAAACGCTCCCAAATAATAAAGTGTTTGATACTACGAATTCAATACGTAAAGATGCTTATTATTCAAGTTAAATACACTAAAAGCTCGAGCTTGTGATTATATATAATTAATGTATTTTTTTTTCTTATATAACTTAGGAATAATTACAAATTCACAAATACATTAATTTGATTATGAATACTGTTCAGTTGAAGGTGTGATCTATGCTGCACTGATTAACTTTAGCCAATTATGTGATTTGAATTGGTTGGCCAATCTGACCAACATGACAAATTGGACATATCTACAAATCTTACAAATATGACAATTGGTCATATTTGACCAATCTACCAGATTTATTATATTCGTTATATGGTTTATATCTGTTAGTTTAGATAGATTAGTTATATTTATTATATTTATCATATTTTATTTACTATTATTTTATTTTGTATAAATACTTTGTATCTTTGACCTGTTAAATGGTAGAGTCGCTGCAGTTCTCTAATAAATCAATAAAATTTATCTTTAAAACTTATCATTGCTCGTTAAACAATTTATTCTTCTTTAAATCTATATTGATAAAAATAACCTGACACTTTAATTTAATTATTCGTGTTTATTTCTTCCATAGTTTAAATATACTTAAACTTTCTACTAGCAAATAATCATTATTAATTTAATGATAAACAGTTTAACCTTAATAGTATTATGTGTAATCTTATCTCTTTGTTACATACATCAAAATAAGACAATATTTTTTTATTAAATTTTTTTAATATCAAATTGTATAATATTGCCATGAATTCTTAGAAGGGTTAAAATACCTCTTCCTTCATATCCAAAATCACCCAAAAAGTGCATTTGAGTATTTGGTTTAAAACATAATCAAATGCAACTTTAATTCAATAAGTGGCTCTAATAACCAATAAAAAATTTGTGACTCTTATAATAAGTTGCTTAACTTATTTTAAGAATAGTCAAATTTTTTTAAAAATATTGACACAGTAGTTTGTAATTCGCATTCAAAACTATAACTGTTTTATTCAATTATTAATAATTTTAATAATAAGTAAAATAGTCAAATGTATGCATTTATAGATAAAGTCATTTCTATAAATTTTGCAACTGATGGTTAAATTCAACAAAGATAGGAAGTAAATAATTGATTCTTTGCGTCAGTTTAGCAAAGTGCATTTATTTTAAATCATATTTTTAAAAATATTAAAAAAAAAAAAATAATTAGATAACACAAATCATTTTTGTATTATTGTAACATATGCAAATATAATTATTTTAATTTTTAATGAATTTACTAAAATATAATCATTTATTAATTTATTAAATAAAATTATTAGTTGCAGATATTTATTAATTTATTTAAAATATATATATAAATTTAAAAAAAGAAAAAAATAATTAAAAACTATCTGTCTAGTGCCAAATACTCACTAATACTTCTCTAATATGTTATATGTCTAATTACAATTAGTCTATTTTGATTTTAATTACAAATTTTCTATGAAACTACTATAATTATAGTTTACAGCTAATCTTTGATAAATTTTATTCGATTTGTAACAATTTTGCTAAGATTATATATAGTTACAAAATTAATGTGAATTCGTTATAAATTAAAAATATTTGTTTTGACAAAACAGTTAAACCTTTATTTTGCTAAATTTTTACTAAGCGTTTGATATAGTTTTGCTATTTTTATAAAGTTTGATATAGTTTTACCTTTTTCTAAATTTCGCAGATTTTTTAATAAGGTTTTAATATAATTTAACCAAGTTTTACTTTTACATTTAGATGTCTATCTAAACTCTTGATTTCGTCTAGCAACCTTATCCATGATGTTCCTATTCCTGTTCATACAAACATCATCAGCCAATGAAATTTCAGGAACAATTGAGTTGAAATATTTCCCTTTTTAATTCAGAATTATATTCCAGTTTGTGATACAAAAAACTGATTAGCTAAATCATTAATATTGCATCATTTAATGGTATTATTTTGCATTTTTAAAAAAATGTCAGTTTGTAATGAAATAAAACTAAATCTTTTAACCTATTGCATTTAATATTTACTTGAATAGAACTATTAGAACTCTTTGATAAGAAGAGTTTGAGAAATATGAATTTGAAAAACTATGATATATGTCTGATTAACTTATTTTTCAAATACAATATATCGAAATATGAATTTATAATGTGCATAAATCTCAAGAATGGTTTTAAGAAATTCTTTCCTATTATGATATTATAAGATTTAAAAAGATTTTTAGAATGACTTCACAAAATTTTTATAAATTACTTTCTTTTATCAAAATATATCCAATTTTTAATACAAATAATAAAAAATAACATGCTGATGTATCTTTACAATTAGTTGTATTCTTACGTAGATTAGCTAGTAAATGTGATATATTTACTATTTGTGTTTTATTTGGTATAATAGAAGGCATTGTCATATTATATATTAATCATGTTTTAATAGCTATTCTTTCTTTTAAATTAAATTTTGTAAAATGGCCAAGTGATAATGAAAAAAAGACAAGAAGTTTTACAAGGATTTAAGATTATTAGAGATTTTTAAAATATAGTTAGTGCAATTGATAAAACTCACATAATATTAATTAATAAACCTTCTAAAGATCCTGAAGTATTTTTTAATAGGAAAAAACATTATTCTATACAAGTTCAAGTAATAGTAAATCATAGAGGAATTTTTACAAATTATGTAATAGGTTAGCTAGGTAGTGTCTATAATTCTAGAGTTTATACAAATTCATTATTTTATTTACATAGAAATGTATTTATCAAAGATAATGATGTAATATTTAGAATGCCTCGAACACAAAAACAACAAAATTTTAATTATATTCATTCTAAACATAGAATTTTATAGAATATGCTTTTAGTAGATTAAAAGTTAGATTTGTAGTATTACAAATTTAAATGTAAAAACTATTAAATTAAATTAACTATAGATTTAACAGATTGTGCTATGATTTTACATAATTATTTAGAATTAAATGATGAAATTTGGGAGGAAAAATGTGTATCTAATATTAATACTGATGATATAAACAATGATTTGTATGAAATGATGCAGATTGGAGAAATTATAAGAAATTATATAATGGAATTGATCAATTCATAATTTTTTTAATTTTTGTATATGTAATAAAACATTAATTAATATAATCTATGTAATTTTTTGTAATTCATTTTATGTAACATTTTATACAATAATTCTTGTAACATATTATTAGGGTTCTGCAATTCGATTTGATATTTGAATATTTGATTTGAAAATCAAATCAAATACAAATTCAAATTTATAGTTAATTTGATTTGATCAAATTCAAATCAAAAAATGATTTATTTGATCAAATCCAAATCAATGTTTGATTCAATTCGATCAAATTCAAATCAAGTATTCAAATATTTGATTTGATTTGAATCAATAGTAAAGCCATCTTCAAAGCTTTAGGAGTGATTTTTACTAAGAAAACTATAGTAAAAAGTGCATCCGCAGCTTTGGAAATGCTTTTTTACTAAGAAAATATAGTAAAAAGTGCATTTTCAGCTTCAGAAATGCCTTATTTACTAAGAAAAACATAGTAAAAAACGCTTTCACAATTTTCAGAGACGTTATTTTACTAAAAAAACATAGTAAAAACGCCTATGCGACTTCAGTGATATTATTTTACTAAGAAAACATAGTAAAAAACTCCTTCGCGGCTTCAGAAATGTTTTTTTAATAATGAAATGATTATGAAGCTGAGATGGCGATTTTTACTAAGTTTTCTTAGTAAACCGAAGTCGCGATAGTGGTTATTACTAAGTTTTCTTAATAAACTGAAGCCATAATAGCAGTTTTTACCAAGTTTTCTTAGTAAAACTGAAGCCACAATGGCGGTTATTACTAAATTTTCTTAGTAAAACTGAGACTGCAGAGTTATTTTATTAAGTTTAATAGTAAAAATTCACCTGTTACTAAACTTACTTTGTAAAAGCTATTTTTGAAATTTTTTAATGCAATTACTAATAATTTTCTTAATTAAACCTTTATAATAACTTTATTTTAATATATCATTGTAAAAATTAAAAAAATTTTTTTATATTTGATTTGATTTGATTCTATTTGATTCGATTCGATCAAATTCAAATTGATTCAAATTGATTCGATCAAATATTTGAGTTCAATTCGATTCGATTCGATTCGATTTGAAAAAATCAAATCAAATTCAAATTGCTTAAATATTTGATTCAATTCGATTTTGAGAAACCCTACATATTATGTAACATTAATATTAATAAATTTATTCATTAGTAAAAGCAAATTAATTTTACTAATTAATAAATTTCAAAAAAAAAAAAATTTATAAAACATTATTATTTTAGTTTCATTTTCTCTAACTCAAATTTTTTTTCATATTTTCAACATTCATTTTTTCTAATTCAAGTTTCTGTTTTTGAATTTCTAATTCTAAACTTTTTAATTCAATTTTTTGATCAACTTTATATTTTTCTAATTCCATTTTACTATTCATTTCATTACTTTATAAATCTAATTTTTCATTAAAAAATTTTTCTTTAGATTTATTTATTGATACAATTGCACTAGAAAGGGTATCCATAATATTTGATTTATGCCTTTTAGAACTATTATTAGTTTTTTTAACTTCTTTTACTTTCACATCATTTACCAAAATTTCATCATATTTTTCTATTTCCTTATTTTTTTTATTAATAACCATTTTATCAGAGATATATGAAGGATTAGCATTTCTCTATGACCATAAAGTTCATCAAATCTTTTATCCATTCCCATGTAGATGGACTAGCTCCTGTTTTATTACATTTTCCTTTTATCAAAATATTTCTCACAAGCCTTGTTCATTTTATTCCTAACTTGACCAATATCTCGATCTGGTAAAACTTTTAACTTCACTAAATCTTCATAAACTTTATTTTTATGATTACACCACTTTTTGTAATTCTCTGATATAAAATCCAGCATGATTTTTGTTTCAATATCATTCATGGAATTTGATATTGAGAGTTTTTTTGTGCTTTATCTTCTACCATTTGATAATTTCTTTTTTTTTTGATGTTGCTGCTGATTTATTTGCTGTTTCTAATTGATCTAAATAAAACTATATTAATAATTAATAATTAATAATTAGTAAATAATACAATTTATTATATTTAAAAAATAACTATATAAATAAATTTAAAATACCTTGTCATTTACTTTATTTTCCAATACAGTTAATTTTATTTTGATATAACTCAACAACATTATTATGATTATTATTATTATTATATATATTATTATATTGATAAAATTGTTCACTATCTTTTTGTTGAGCTGAAGGTAAAAGAATAGAATTTATAGTCGGAACTCTTGTATTTTGGATAGGTGGAAAAAAACTGATTAAATTGATATGGGTATTGAGAAACTGCATATTTTAATTGTGGTAAAGGTGGTAAAGAAGTCTCGTTAGGTTTAAAAGGTAATGAAGAATTATATTCTTTATTTTATTTGAATTAGAATTTGAAGTTTCGTGGTTTTCGTGGTTTTCGTTGTCCATTTATTTACATATACATTAATTAAGAACATTTAGAAAAAAATTTCTTTCGCAAAATTGAGATGATACAATCGCGATAGATTTGATCGACTTACCACATTTGGTTAGATTTGTTTAGCCGTTATTCCTGATCCTCTCAAATCAAAATTCAGTAAATATTTTGACCAACGGAACAGGATCAGACACGGATTAGAAATGAACATGGCTATTATTATTGCTATATATGTATTGGAACTATTATTTCAAGTTTTAATGATTTACAGTATTTACACTTCTATTGTTGGAATGAACGACCTATAACAAAGCTATTCTTCACATGATTCTAGATTCAATTTATTTAATGGCTGCGACCATTTCCAATACTTTGTTAAGAAGTTCATTATATAATCATTAACAAATATGAAATATTATAATAATGTATGAGATTCAAGTTAACTCTGCAAATTATCCTAATTTTAATTATCATCTATTCCGCCATTGTTTTAATACTAGCTAGGCTATGTAAATAATTTTATATAAAATGCAAATAATCAGATACTGGAATTCCTTTGTATTTGTTCTGAGATAACGATTCTTTAAAGAAAATAGAGTTTTATAAATGTTTAATAAATGGATCTATGTGCTTCCATTTTTTTTTAATAATTGAAGCAATCAGTGAAATCGGTTTCTTTTCGGTCGGCTTATCTTCGTTACATGTGATTTCTATAAATCGTACCATGCTGATAATGACGATAGATGCAACCCCCTGGGTGACATAAAAGTTAGTGCTAAATAACCATGCTGAGACGATAAAATTATTTATGATCAATACAAAGTAAAATGCAAATACTACATGTTTGACTTTTAATTCTTGAAACCGTTTAAAACGATTAAGAATTGTTGGAGTAAAAAGCAAAATAAAACTAATATATAAATAAGAAATAGATGAAATTTGTAAATATGTGCATTCAGAAAATCCAAATTTATCAATACATCCTTTAAAGCATTCTGCTCGATTTTTTAAACAATCCCGAGTTTCAAATTTAAAATCTCTACCATAAAGTAAAAGAGAAGAACATACTAATTGTAATGAAATAAACGAACAAATTATAGAAATGTATCCCATCGTAAATACTAGTTTAACTTGAATCTGATAAATATTGTAACAGATACTTGATACAATAAAGATAAGAGTATAAAATAATGAAAAAAAAAGACAAAGTATGAATATGATTTTCCCTATCCCGCCACTATTTGCCATAATATTTATATAAGGGCATAATGAAATGCTAAATATAATGATTATATCATCTAATAAATTAAAATATTTGTTTCCCTTCTTTTTATCAAATATCGTCATAACAACTGGTATAAGTGCTGTGACCGTGATAGAGTAAAAATCGTTAAATGGATTATAGGTATCATCTGTCTGTGCAAAAACACCTGGAAAATTTATTATTATGTATGTCGTAAATAATGAAATAGATATAATCTTCATTTTTTTTAGTCAAGTTAATGTTCGTCGCTTGCCAGATTGCTCTTTTATATTATTTATCTGCATAACAAATTAAGTAGAAAGGCTTTGTTCAATATTTAATTTTGTAAAATAACTAGAGTGGCTTATAGGGTTAAATATTGTCGGGCCATCTCTCTTTGGATCGGAATGATCAGCCCTAAGACCGGTCCTAAACAGGTTTTAAATCAGAAAAATTTTTTTTGTATTAAATTTTCTTCATTATTGATTATAACGCCATGATTATATATGGCTGCACAGATCATCTCCACATCATCTCCACATTCTTATAATCTGTCGGAACAAAACGAAGATTATCAGCAAAATCATTTGTAAGCTTTGCTTCGTGCGAGCAAATTATTTAAAATTGTAATTTGAGTTATTTATACGTTATATTAAAAATTTCAAGATGATCTTTGTATTGTATAAATAATAAAGTAAGATCAATTGTTTAAATGAATTTTCTAAAGGTAATCTAACCGAAAGTTCACTTAGAAAAATGGATCTTTCCCTAATTAATCTATCACTTGATCCGTTCCGTCGAATCAAACATACTATTACTTGGTTAATCGTTTCTTTATAATAATTCGCAAGTGAAATGAATAACGTACCTGAAATGTAGAAGATTTATTATTTTTTAACTTCTTTTGCGTAGAAACAAATTTAATTAAAGCTTATGAATATAATTTGCTTTATGTGTTTGTATCCTCTTCGGATCAGATGAGATTATTTAGCTTTTTTTAAAAAAGTTGCGGGTTCGCTCGTTATGTCCAGGCGCAGTGATCGAACGGTTTCTCTTCTTTTATATAAAAAAATCTTGCGCCCCTTTAGTTTTGTCTTATTTTTATTTTTTTTTTTTCAGCTAAATTGTTCGGGCTGTAGTCCATTTACTTTTTTATTTTTCCCGTAAATTATCGTTTATTTCATTGGTTGTAGGTAAAATCGTCCCTTGTAATAGTTTCGGCTTATGTTATTCCTGTGTATAGTTTCCAAAACAAAATCGAAAGTCGAACCGATTTACTAAAAATGATTTTCAATCCCACATAAACTTTATTTATTAGAAAATCAGAAGTTAAGAACAAATTGATCAAATATTTTTGTTTCATAAGATGTGAGATGCTACTTATTTGTATTTTTTTTTTTTTTAAAATTTCGATGCTAAACTTTACAATATTGAGATAATACATACAACATATTATTAGAATGTTCACTTAAAATAAATTTATCTTCATTAATTTGTTCATTAAAAAACTCGATACACTAAAATGAATCTTTCATCTCATGCTAATAAATTAATATAAACTTTGTATAACTGGAGTTAAAATCGAAATAGACAAATCAAAAATTCATGTCATATTTCCACACTTCATGTTCGGAGACTTTTGACGTCCCTCTTTAGTATTAGAAATATTAAAAAATCATTTTGTTTTATTGAATTAGTTTTATCAAGACATCATTTGTACAAAATACGGAAAAATATTAAGTGGATTACATATATTTGATCGAGTCCTTTTATTGTAACCATTTCGGTCATTTTAATTCTGTCTTCGCCGATATTTCAATTTACATCTGCATTATGAGAGCCATATTGATTTATGATTATTCCCTCATAATCCAAAAGACATACTTACTAAATTTGGGCTTTAAAGAACAATACTATATCTACATTTTTCTTCATTCCAAAATAATTCATCCTTTTTTTAATAACCTTATGTTCTATTGAAAATTACAACATCGTATTAACATAGAAACTTTTAAAAGGTTAACGATAGTTGTAACAAAATAAATGTGTTTTTGGAGTATCGATTTTTCAAAATTGATTTTGCAAGTACTACTTTTAGAGGTAAGTGAGTTTATGCATAAGAAATACGTTGAGGGGCTAATTCAATATACTTTATTTTTAAGCATGTGTAAATTTCCTAAATCTATGTGTAGCCAATATTTTTATAACAACATTGTTTCTTGCGAATACGTATCAAAATTTGAAACCGATTGTAGAATTGGCAAATTCCCATTTAACTCGAAATATTAGAATATGTTTTGTAAGTCTTAAATTATTTTATTATTAAAATTCAATTTCAATTTTTCTGAAACGGTTCTTCTTTATTTTTTATTTTTTGAAGCACAAGAAATTCAAATACACCGCCGATCAAATGACGATACAAATCCAAAGTCACACATCAAAATAATGGTTAATCAAATCCAAATTCGAATTCATCGTCTCGAGTTATGACAAGAATAGTGAGATTTCACTGCACTTATTAAAGAAGCCTATAAAGGAACTTAAAGATAAATAAAGAAATTGCATGAATATATATATTAAACCTATTTCGGTTGTCCTTGTTAAATATGCAATTATTTTTCACAATTATCACGTAAAATCTTTTAACATGCATTAATGCCGCAATGAAACGATGAAAAAATATTGTGGTCCCACAAACATTATAAAAAACAAATTTTATGATAATTTAGTCAAGCTGTGTTTCAGCCATCGTATAAATTGGGGACTTATTAAATAAGTGACAATCTATAATTTTATTTCCAAATCATTTTTTTTTTTGCCAAAATAAAAAAGAAAGAAAGTAATATTGCCGTTGGCACCGTAATTTATTACAATGTATCACTTACATGCAGCATATTTACTTTATTGAATTTAAATTTAAATAGTCGAAAAATGTAAGTTTATTTATTGTGGTTTAATTATTTTTGAAGAATATAACACTTATTTATATTTATAAAAAAACTATGGCAATATAATTTTATTTCTCCTTTGAGGAACGAAATTCGTAACGAATTGTACGAATTTCGTAACGATTCATTCACTAAATAACATTTAAAAGAGATGGTCTTATTGACGAAGTAATTCTTACCGAATTAACGGCTTTTAGAAAGAGGCTAATGACGATAACAGTGGAAACAACCGTGGAAACAATAATGGCAGCAATAACGGCAACAAAACAACAATTATAATAATGGCAATAGAATCAATTACGCCTGCAACAACATTGGCAATAACGGCGTTATTGCCAACAGTGATGGCAAATTACCAGGTCATTTGACTTTTTTAAAATGACCTTTAAATGACCTGTTCTTAAGTCATTTACAGATTGGCAAAATTTAAAATTTATGTTAGCCATAATTAGAATAAAAAACTTAGAATATTAATATTAACCAGAATTATAAGATAATTTCTTTAAAACGCTAGATCATTTTTCGTTCTAGTCATTTTGTCATTTATTCATTCCATCACTGGGTGGTTGAGTAAATTCAAGTGATGCAGTGGTTATTTTATTTGCATTAGCTTCAGTAATTGGATTCTATATGCATTAATAAATAAATATTCAATGTGCTACTTTTCATATTCTACTAAAAAATATTATTATTATTGCACTATAATTTAATAAAATGTGAAGTAAGTCATAAAAAATAAGTAAGGCAGAAAATTTGAAATTCTACTTACTAAATAACCATTATTCAGAAAATATTATTTAATCGATCAATAGATCTTGTTAAATTTAGCACAGGCCGAGACTGTTGTCAATTGAGAAGTGTCTTCTGCATAAATTTAAACATGAAAGTCTACATGTTGTTATGAAGGTCTACTATGAAACATAAAGGCATGCTCTTTCTACACGGTAAATCAAAAGTGATGATTATAAATTATTAGTTAAAAAATTAATATTCTGTGCATTTTGTAGGGAGGTAAATTATTTAAATATTGTCTTCATGCGTTTTATAAGTTTAAGAAAATAATATATTTTTTGTTGAAAATTGAATTGCTTTCGTTGTCAATTCTCGAATAATGAAATTAAGAAGAAATTTTGAAAACCAACAGCAAAGGATCTTTGATTCCTGACATAAGAACTTGATCATAAATTTCAAATTAAAATGGCCAAGGCCATTTCGAAATAGTAAATAACTATGTAATCTACAATCACTGCCTTGTAGAGACATTTCAAAACTCAACAATATATTAATTTTGTCCTCTTAGAGCGGAATTTATTTTACAAAACAAGAAAAATAAAAATTATTGCACCAATTTTATTAACGTTATATTTATTCAGAAAACAATTTAATATATTGACGACGAGATTCAATATCAAAGTAATAGCTTTATATGTAAAATCTAATTAGTACGAATAAATTCATTTTAAATTTTCATTTTATAAATTTACTTTCTCGATCTCTTATAGGAAATAAATAGTAACGGTAAATGTTATGTTAAAAATTATGGCGCAGTAGTAATCGTCAATTTTTAATGTCTTCAATCAGATACATTCAAAGTTCTGCGAGAATATTCCTTTTTGACGCCTTGCTTTTTTTTAAGATATAAAGTATATATACTTTTTTTTTTCTTTTAGTAACTTATTTTGTCTTTTAAAGAAAGAAAGCGAGAGAGAAGGGAGTCTGTCACATTACTCGTTTATATTTTTATTCCGATAAGTAAGTAGAAATCTCAGATAATAAATTGGTTTTTATCATGAATGTTTACGATTTTTATAATTATAACAATAGAATAATGTATAGAACTATCTTCGTCATATAAATAACAATTAAGAATCATAAAATAATTTATTGTTCGTTTTCATTGCGTTATTACATATTTTATATTTTTACTCATATAATCACTAAATATCATATTCTAGTTCTCTCGTTTTATAAGATTCTTTCAAGAATTTAATTCTTTTATCGCTTTTTTTATCTATAAAATCATATAAAACGATTTAATTGAAGTTAGATTTTCTGAAAACGCGAAAAACAACAAAATTATATCGGCAAACTGGTCACTTTCAAAATTTCGTTATCTTTTTTTTAAAATAACAAAAATAAGTTATCATGATATAAGCTATACTATAATTAACATTTTCAAAGTTAAATAATTACCATTAATGAATGAGTTATTGCTTTTCTGATTATTAGCTGTATAAATATAGGGTTAATCAATATCATTACAAAATTTTCAAATTTTTCAATACTTATAAATAAAATAATTACCAAATCTGTAGAAATGTCTTAAGCTTCTTGATGATTCTGCATATTTTATCATGCCATTCAAAGATCGACTCTTGTAAATAGAGTCTGGATTGTTTGTCATTGTAGGTCCAATTTCTGATGAGTCTATAATTACAATTGAATTACTTATTTCAATTTTATTGCTTCTATACATAATGTCGATAGATATTGGCCTTTTACTTGGATCAGGGTTCAAGCATTCTTTAATTAACTCAAAATATCTTTGTGGTGCTTCTATGTTACCAACTGGAGGACGTAACCCATCATAAATATCAATAATCAGCTCAGTATCATGAGCACGAACCCAAAAAGGTCTTCTACATGTCATACACTCCCACATAATCATACCGAAAACAAAACTATAAATGTCTGATGCCTTAGCATACCTTTTTCCTTGAAGAATTTCTGAGGTTATATAATGAATAATGCTATAGTTTTCATTATCGGCAGCTTCAGTAGCAGGTTTACTTAATCCTAAATCACCTATTATAGCATATTCGCCATATCTACCTTCAGATATCAAAATATTTCCACTATGAAAATCACAGTGGATAATATTTTTTCTATGAATTTCTGATAGGTCATATGCAATATCTTTTAAATGTATTAACTTTTTATACCTTTTATTATTAAAAAAAATTTTGGTTATATAATGGGATCGATCTCCGGAAATACAATAAGAAATAATTATCACAAATTCTTTAGTAATAGATCTTGCAATTCCATAATATCGAATAATAATTGCTTCTTGTTTTATTTGATAAGAGATTTTCAGCTAACAAAAGTTTATCAACTTAGTATATATTATAAATAAAAATAAATAAATATATATACAGTATATATACTTCGTTTAACTCTTAGAAGTAAAGGTTTTAGAATTGTTATGTTTTTTAATAGCAACTTGCATATAAGAATTCCGAACATATTTTTGTTCTTCGTTATTCCAATTCTTCCTATCATTTATTGGACCATCAATCCAAGTAGCTTTATATACTTTACTAAATCCTCCTTCAACAATATATTCTATATTTTTGAATTGATCATATGGAACAAACTCCTCCATTGTTATGATCAAAGTATTAAATAAAATCTTCAATAATTATGATTTCAATTGGATTAAATATCGTACTTGATTTATAACCGGCCTGGCAAAGCTTATAATTTTCTTCAGAAGATTTTCTTCTTTTTTTACATCCAATGCATTTCTCAAATTTATATTTAGTTAATTTAACCTCGGTATGCATTTGCTGATCTGGTGTGTTATTTGAGATAAAAAGTCGATTTTGCGTTTAAAGTATATCTATTGGTATTGATTCATGATTATTTTGACAAATTCGTTTTGGACAGGAGATTCAAAAAACGCCTATATATATTTTATAAATTTTATTAGACACTCGAACAATTTTATGCAAAACAGAATTTATGATCCTGGTATATTTTTATATGGTTTCTCAAGTGAAGTCTCTGTATTCAAATATATATTCTATCAATTCTTCTTAAAATATAATTGCTTACTGTATTTTTTTTTAGGTAGAAAAATATTCTATTTTTTTTTGAAAAAAATTGTACATGATCATTATAGTGTTACCTTTGATCTTTGACTGCGCCCAAGATAGATTTACGTATTTTGCGGATAAATTTTCGGACTTATTTGACTATTCAAACCCAGTTGATGATGGTAAATATATGTTAATATTGACATTAGGGATCTATTAATTTGTCCATCCGTCATTTACCGCAATTATAAGATAGGAATAACGTAATAAAGTCATGGGAAAAAAAATTTATGATAAAAATGCTTTTGTTTTGCTCTTAGTTTACGATAGGATTGATTCTCTTCTCTAAAGAGCGTTGGCTAAGGCAGAATTAGTTGTTTCTTATTATTTTGTTCCTTTTCTAAATCCGTTTATTGTTAAATTTAAAATTGATCGATACTCACCCAAATTACGATCATTGCATCGTTTTAATTAATAAATTTGATGGACAATAAATGTACAATTTTCTTAATACTAGTATTTATTTAACTTTGGCAATAGTTCAAATTTATTCAAGTTCATTTTATGTCGATATAAGAAGTATAAGAGGTGGCCAGACGTGACAGTTAGTAAGTTTTCTTACAAGCACAAAAATTAATAATTAGCAATTTATGGTAAAAACATAACAATAACCTTCATAATTAGCGTTTTTTTCAATATACATATGTTTATGAGAGGATATAATTAAATCGATGTCAAATTTTTTTTGAAAACTTTTGCCAAAAATCTTTGTGAAAATTATTTCTATTTCATTTTTTTTCCTTATCAACTTATATTTTGATAAATTACGATAATATGAACGTTGATATATAGATTTTATTTATAATGTTTTGAAATAATTTATCTAGCTTGAGAAAGCAATGTTTCACAAATTTTATTACAAAAAATTATAATAAAGCATAGCTAAATGAATTTATTTCGCTTCATAAGATTATCATCATTATAATCATATTCCGGTGGAATGTCCTTATACTTCACTAAAAAATTTGATAATATTAAATTACTAGAAATTAAGATATTTTAAAAATTATCAACGGTACCAAATGATATTTTAGATATATATATATTTTTTATCTTACAATAAAATCCTAGATTATTCCTAAAATTTCTGTGACATAAAATAAGATTGATACTTTGTGCCAAGGTCATAAAGAAAGCTAATGAACCTAATATTAAAAGAAATGTAATTATATAATTGATAATTGCAATGATATGTATAAACAAAAAATATATTTTACCTGTAGCTGAGATGATTTGAGATTCTGAAGAATTGTACAATTTAAAAGTATTATCACAAAAATCCTTCCCTTCATTCTTATAATATGAACAGGGCAATAAAATAAAATTCTATATGTTATAAGAAAGCATTCTAACAAATTTAATAAATGAATCAAATAGATCAGGTTTGATTCTCGCATAACCTAATAATGAAAATATTATTAAAAAAAGTTTTTGTTTTAAATACATAATTAATTATTCAAAATATATTTACCACAATGATTATAAATAATAAAACAATTAAATAAATTAATTGATCAATCATTATGAAATCCCAAATAAAAGTATTGATATCATAAAAAGACAAGTTTATTTTAAAATTAAATACTTCAAACAACCACATACAATATGCCCATGCTGTTACCGTTATGAAGTTTGCATGGATTAATACTACTTGACATTGATGATATCTTTTGTACATTACTTATATCACATTAAAATGGATATCGTTAATATATGAAGATTATGATTAGTGTATATATATATATTAATTTATATACTTACATTTGATCTGAATATTTTTTGTGCTGCCAATATCTTTGAAAAATTTCCATTGTCTGGCGGAAAAACAGTTACTAATTAGTCTTATTGGGAAAGGAATAATTTAAATATATATGCTTTCTTACCCTTTATACCAAAAAAGAACCATCAATATTAGGTAAATACACTCAAAGAAAACATGCTCAATTAATAAAAATACTTCATTTCGATAAACATTTTTAAATAAAATGCTACATCTTTTGTCACCGCAAGAATTGTAGACCAACATTGCACTAGCAGCCGTTAAAAGAAAATTCATAAAACAAAAAACAATCCCATGTAATAATGTCTTTGTAAATATCTAATCAGATAATTTATATTTAATTAGTACATTATCATCCAAAAATTTTTTTTTAATTTTTAATTATTTTTTTTACTTACAGTGACCATAAATGAGCTCAATGGAATAACTAATGCCAATAAAAAATAAAAGTAGAAAATCCCAACGATTCAATATAAATTGCATGTGATAATATGAGAACAAAAAATACGGCAGAATAAATTATAAAAGAAAGAACAAAAAACTTTTACAATATCGTGTAATTCGATAAAATTATTGTACATATTTCTAAATATTTAAGAATTTGTTTGAAATGAAGCATTTTGTTAAAAAATTGAGCTAAGAAATTTGACGGATTTTTTTTTTACAAAATAATTGTGGCTTTAACCAACGGATATAACTACAACAGTTTGGGGATCAACAGAAATCATGTTACACAATTTTCAAGCTGATATTTTTGGTCATTGCCTAATTCTAAACGTTTCTTAACTGATTTGGCATAATTTTGTGAATTAGGAAATAATTGAATCGTTGTAACCGAAAAGAGTTAGTGTCCTAAATTATGGATTGCATTTTAAGATATCGGATCGGATAATTTAACACTTTTTTAAACTTGCGGTTATATTACGAATTTTGAAACCGTGGTTTGATGTCACAGGGCTGAATTTGTCATCGGCTTTACTGATTTATTATTTACAAATGACTTGTGACTTGTGCAACGTTTTTAACCTTGAAAGACTTATTGTGGCATAAAAGAAGACATCAACATGATGAGATGAATCGCTTTTCTTCCCCATGACATGCTCAAAATTATTTCTTGGAAATTTGCCAGAACTATCAAGTCATGTTATCCAATATTTACGAAATGATTCACTTCATT
>CAMKVN010000440.1:0-29051 GCA_946474995.1 Funneliformis geosporum | reverse complement strand
GCAAATGATCTAAATGACAAATGATAAATGATCAAGATCATTTAAGATCATTTAAATCATTTGTTATTTAGTCATTTACTTTTATAAAATTTAGCGATACTCTTAAAGAATCGCAAATTCTTAGCAAGTTTTGCAATTTTATCTCCTAATGATAAAGAATCATTTTAAAGGATGATAGAAGGATCATTCCGGTAAAACGATACAAGAATTGTTCTAAAGAAATGATTAAAGGTATCATTTCTCAAGAATGATAAAAGATCATTCTATTGGAATGATACAAAAAATCGTTCCAATAGAACGATAAAGATCGTTCTAAAGGAATAATACAAAAAAATCATTCCTTAAGAATGATAAAAGGTTGTTTTATCAGAACGATACAAAAAATCATTCCAATAGGATGATAAAGATCGTTCTAAAGGAGCGATATAAAAAAATTGTTCCAATAGAATGATAAATCATTGTTCTATTAGAACGATAAAAAAATCATTTCAATAGAATGATAAATCATTGTTCTAAAGGAACGATAAAAAAATCATTCCAATAGAATGATAAAAGGTCATTCTAAAGGAACGATACAAAAAATCATTCTAATAGGACGATAAAGATCATTCTAAAGGAAAAATATAAAAAAATCATTCCTTAAGAATGATAAAAGGTCGTTCTAAAGGAATGATAAAAAAATCGTTCCAATAGAATGATACTACATCGTTCTAAAGGAATGATACAAAAAATCATTTCAATAGGAAAATAAAGATCGTTCTAAAGGAACGATACAGAAAAATCATTCCAATAGAACAATAAATCATCATTCTATCAGAATGATAATAAAAATCGTTCTTTAAAAATGATAAAAGTTTGTTCTAAAGGAATGATAAAAAAATCATTCTAATAGAATGATACTACATTGTTTTAAAGAAACGATACAAAAAATCATTCCAATAGGATGATAAAGATCGTTCTAAAGGAACAATACAAAAAATCATTCCAATAGAACGATAAATTATTGTTTTATCAGAACGATAAAAAAATCATTCTTTAAGAACAATAAAAAAATTGTTCTAATAGAATGATACTATATCATTCTAAAGGAATGATACAAAAAATCATTCCAATAGGATGATAAAGATCGTTCTAAAGGAACAATACAAAAAAATTGTTCCTTAAAAATGATAAAAAAATCATTCTAATAGGGCAATACTATATCATTCTAAAGGAATGATACAAAAAATTGTTCTAATAGAATGATAAAGATCATTCTAAAGAAACAATACAAAAAAATCATTCCTTAAAAATGATACTACATCGTTCTTTTAGAACGATTCTTCTATCGTTCTTTTAGAATGATGCTTTTAATTATTCCTTTAGAATGATTCTTCTATCATTTTATCAGAGCGATATTTTTAATTATTCTTTTGAACAAAACTAAAAAATTGTTCGATTTTTAGCTTGAATTTAACACTTGACTTAACTTTACTGAACTTGTCTGACTCATAATTTGAGTCAACTTGTTTAAATCTCGAATATAATTTAATATACTATTATATACTATATAAAATATTTGCCCAATATGAAATAATTTTTTTTAATATATATAAATTAAATATTTTAATAAATTTAACTTATTTACATTATAATAAACAAATTAAATAATAAAAATTTATAAAATTTGCTATATTTAAAAATTATTGAAATGTCTGGTTATTTGTTATTTGTCATTTGAGTCATTTGGCAGTCATAATCATTTGGCGAACACTGATTTAAGATAATATTTCAAATTAAAATTTAAATAAAAGTTTTAATTAAAATTTTAATTTTTATTTATAATTAAATTTATATTAATAAAAATTAAAATAAATATATATATTATAAATTTATTATATAAATAAAAATTTCTTAAAATATTATTTTTAAAATTAATTAAAAATATTTTTTTTAATAAAATTTTTTTTAAAATTTTTATAATATTATATAAATACTAAAATATTTTAAATTATTTATTATTAAAATTTTATAATATTAATTAAAATTTATTTAAAATGTAATTTAAAAATTAGATGCTTTATAGGATTTTACTATATATTTTTATATTATTTTATTAAAAATCTGATCAATTAATCAATTAGTAAAATATTTATTAATGAATTTAAATTTTAATATTTGTTTATTATTTTGAGATATAAATCTTTTATGAAGTTTTATTTTAAATTCTTATTATTAATATTCAAAAGGTTTTTGATTAAAGATTAAGAAAACTAATTTAAAGAATTAATTTGTGATTTTTTCTATTTAAATATAAATATAATAAAAATATATTATCAAATTAGAGTATTTATTTTTATAAAACTTAATTAAATTAGATTTAAGATTAATATTATCAAAAATACCTAATTAAATATAAAATTTATAATAAGTTTAATCACAAATAATTTAAGTTTAACTTATTAGTTTAGATAGATATATTAATATTTATTTAGGTAAATTTTTAAAAAATTTTCATTTAAAAATTATAGTAATATATATTTTAAGTTATAAAAAATAAGAAGTTATTTAAATCTTAAAAAAATTAAAATAATTAAAGTTAAAAAAATTAAATCTAAATAGGTTGAAACAAATAGACTTATATATAAAATAAACTATATAATATAATTCTTTTATAAGACTTTTTTTTAAAAAATTATATAATATTAATATTTTATATTAAAAATTGTATAAGTTTATATTTCAACTTATTTAAACTTAAATACAAATATTTTAATTAAACCTAAATATAAATTTTATTAAATTAATTTAATTTAGATATTATTTAACTCAATTTGATTTAAAGAAAAATTTATTTTTTATTAAAATAACTTATAGAAGATTAATATTTTATAACTGAATATATAATTTAAAATTATTAAGTATAAATATATAATTTATAATAAAAATTAAAATCAAGTTGTGAATATATGATCATTAATATTATTTTAATAGTAAACTATTAATATATTAATTAAAATATAATAAAATAATAAAATTTATCCTACAGCCAAATAAGATCATGGTTTTTTAAACATGCTGATATTTTTATATTAAACTACAATTGTATAATTATTATTGATATTTTTGACATTATACTAACATAATAGAATAATAGTTTATTTTATTTATAAGCATGATCGTGTGTGACTGCAGGATAATGCAGTTATTTGATTGGGAATTAAATATCATCCGATATTCCCCCTATTAAATAACGTTATTTAATTACCTAATATACAGTATATTTATTATATAATTTATTTTGTTATTTTGGAGTAGCCGATCACCCACATGATCATTTACGGATTTATAAAATCACGCGCGAATTTTGGACCATCACGTGGACACCCTAAATTGTTTGTGACGTGTAGGTCACATGATATTTTCTGTTGCTCAATTCGCTAATTCACAAAATATAAAATTAATATACGAAATGTAATTAAATCGATAACCATTTATTTATTAAAACTGATCTTTTATTAATGATTTACATAAGTATCTTTAATTCACTATGCCAGACTCGGCATCATTCCATCTGTATTTCTAACTATATGATCGAACTAGCGTTCTCATTATATTTAACGTTAAAATTCTATTACGTATGTCACTCGACAAAAATTTGACTTATAAATTATCAATCAAAAGAAATAATGTTAATATGTCATTGATATTTAAAAACTATAAATTGGCTAAAACGATTTAATTAATTTTAATGTGAAAGATCGAGTTAAACACTATTACTAAAGTACATTATTTTAATTTTTTTAAAAAAAAATTGCTTCTTTCTTTAATTAATATTTCACTCGTTTAATTTACTTTACCTCAATTAAAGATGGAACAACCAGTAAATCCTGAAGAATTTCGTAATCGAGTTAAACGATTACTTGAAGCTTTCGTATATGACCATTTGAAAAAAACTGGATGTGATGATACCGCTAAAACTTATTTCCAAGAGGTTGGTCTTGACGATTGGCCTCCTGAATGGTTAAATTTGAACACGAACACATATGTCGAGGAGGTTATTAAAACACAAGAAAATTCAGTTGATAATGAAAGCGTTGAAAGGAGCAAAAGCATAGGAAATCGTGCTAATATTGAGGATGAAATCGAAGAAAATGAACATGAAGAGCGTGCAGAAGATGGTATAATCAAAGGTAATTTATATATATTGAATTTGTAAGTTTTTTTTTTTAAAAAAAAAAACGAAATTAATATGAAGAATTTTTCTTACAGAAGGGTTAGAAGTAAATGAACGAAATAAAGACGAGGGCATAACATCTTCAATTATTGAGAATAAACCCAATGATGAATCCGAAATGTTTATTCTTGGCGGTTTGGATAATGTTATAGACTATACCAATCAAAATTTGGATACGATTTCCATTTCATCTTTTGCTAATATATCGTCTTCTGGATATTTTCCAATAACATCCTCAGTCGATGAGTCTCCTAATATACCATTACCTTTGGACGTTCCAGATGGATTCCTTAACGAATGGTGGTTAATGTTTTGGGAATGTTTTAATAATTTGCGTGAACGTGATTCGAGAATTAATCATGACAGCGATTATTTTGATCAATAATTGCAGGTTGGGTTGATTCAAATACCTATTAAATCTTTCTTGTAGATTTGCAAATTTTTATTTTTTATGCAAGAATCCAACAGTTTCGCGTATTTCATAATATTTAATACTATTTTAGTAAATAATAGTAACAAGTTTCGACATAGCTTTATCACAAGTATCTGGAGAATATGATTATGGTTGAAAAAAATAAAATAACACCGAATTTGAAGTTACTATTTTTACTTTACTTTTATTGTCTAATGTATTTTAACGATGATTTTGCAATATATTTAAAATCATCCAATATTATGTATTTTTTAACCACAAAAAAAAAAAATCTTTTCGTAAAAATAATTGAGCGTCATAAGGACGAACATTCAGAATAAATAAAAGAAAGGTCTGATCCTATTATTCTATTTTATCATTTTTTAAGTCATATCGCATCTTTCGGGATGCAAAGAAAAAAATTGCGTTAATAAACTTTTTTTTTTGAAGTTGAAATTTTCCTAACATTTGATTGAATGAGCTATATTTCTATTTTCAAGATGTAATTTTCCTCCCGCCATTATTAGCAACGTCCTTATTTTCCAATCGTCTTAAATATTACGTATTTATTGTACATGTATTTCTTTGAAATTATTTCTTAAACAAATATGCTTATTACTTTATATAATGAACAAGGAATATTTCGTTTTACAAAGTTGGGAATAAATATAGTTCCACAGAATTTCGTTCCAATAAACATGAAGAAATGATATCTCTATTGGGAATGGCAAATATCTAGATTGCTAATATATATATATATATAAAAAAAATATATATAAATATAAAAGCGATATTTTTATCAAAAAGTGATTTTTATTTTTTTTATTTTTTTTTGTTTTGTCGCGAATTCGAACATGATGCCCAAGATGAATCTCTAAACATGGATTTCCCTTCTGGAATATTGTTAAAATTCTCAACATATTCTCACATGTTATCTCAAACAATAGTTGAAATTTACCATATTATGAACTTTACGGATTGATATACGGAACGGGATAACATGGTGATTTGATCAATAAGTTTTTAGGTAGAGATTCACAATGAAGAGAATCAGAGGGTGGTTAAGTGAGTGATCCATAAAGGAAGTGATTAGGACTTTTTATTTGACCCTTTGAAAACTTCAACTTGCATCGTCTTTCACAAAGGTCTACAATCGGTTATTTACTAAATAAATATCATGTAAACCAGATATGAAAATGCTTGATCGTAAACCATAAATATTGTATTTTATCAAAAAAAATTAATGTCTTGTGATTACCACATGTGCTACTCTATCTGATAAGTAACTATGATACCATGATCGTGGATCCGTTTCATATGCGACGATTAATTATCAGATATTAAAATTTATCATTTTCAAGGGGTAAAAACGGTTTCCGGAATATCTATATTTATATGAATTTTCCAAATGAATGTTTTAAGATTTTTCGTTGGTAAAAAAATAATTTGCTGCGTTGATGTGAGGTCATTTGACTATGATATTAAAGATAATCTTCCGATTTTAAAAAAAGAAATGAAAAAAGGACATTATAATAAAAAAGGGAGTCAAAAAAAAACAAAAAAAAAAAGTTTATACAATAACTTCCGGTATACGATGCCAAATTTAGGTTGATTTAGTTTAATAAGGAGCTTTTTTGATAACGAAATTTCATATATATATACAACGATGTAGAATGCTCTCGTCTCTCTTAATTTTCATAATTTACACTTATTTTCTTGAAGAAAATAAAAAAAAATTTTACTGATAAAGTCGTTATATATATCTTATCATCCATCCTTATTTTTTTTTTTTTGACAAAAAAAAAAACGTTACGCAAAATGAAGTTGCTCACGAGTGAAAAGAAAAATCATGCTTTCACTCCAAAGTATAAACCAAATTTTAAACAAATAGAGAGAGAGAAACGCATATTTTTAAAAGAATTTTCTTCGAAATACGGTTATAATGGTAAAATCGATCAAATCCGGGAAACTGAATATCCACAATTGAACAAATGTGTATACCTTGATCATACGGGATCAACCGTTTTTGCGAAAAGTACTGTAACGAATTTTATGAATGATCTAACGAATAATCTTTATGGTAACCCCCATTCGAATTCACCCAGCTCACAAGCAAGTTCAAGGAGAATCGCAGAAGTTCGAAAAAGAATCCTTAAATTCTTTGATACGAATGAACAAGATTATTCAGTAATTTTCACTCAAAATGCCACTGCATCCGCAAAATTGGTCGGTGAAATGTTCCCTTGGTCAAAAAGGAGTAGTTATAAATATTTAAGAGAATCTCATAACAGTATTAATGGTTTGAGGAGATTCCCCGAACAGATTGACGCCGACTTTCAAACTGTAACGGAAGATGAGGTGAATTCAATGATTAAAAACAAAAGCTTTTTCATGAATTATAATGATTTTAAAGAAGATGAAGAAGATGAAGAAGATAAACTAACGTATAACCTTTTCGCATATCCGGCGCAATGTAATTTCTCCGGGATGAAATTTCCTTTGGAATGGAGTCAAAAAGTCAGAGAATTAAATACGGAAACTTCAAAAACTTTGGTCTTGTTAGATGCGGCAGCTTACGTTCCAACGTCTAAACTTTCTTTGGCAAAGAAAGACGCATCACCAGACTTTGTCATACTTAGTTTTTATAAAATATTCGGATTCCCAACTGGATTGGGAGCCTTGATCGTCAAGAATGAATTGGAACCAATTTTAAAGAAGGGGTACTTTGGTGGTGGCACACGTAAGTTAATTCTTTTTTTTAAAAAAAAATGATAAATCTCGCTAGGATTCTTTAAAATTAACCGGAAATTATCTTAATTTTTTCTTTCAGTTAAGACAGTCATTCATAACGTACCATGGCAAACATTTCCCCACGAACTGGTTGTACGCTACGAAGATGGCACAGTAAATTTCCAAAACATCATCGCATTAGATTATGCATTTGATTCGATGGAAAGATTGTTTAAAGGTTATAAAAATATATCAAATCATGTACAGTGCTTAATAACATATCTTAGTAGATCCATGGCATCTCTTCGTCATTGGAATGGAGAACCTGTTGTTTCGGTGAATTCCGATAGAGATTTTTCGGATAATAAACAACAAGGTGGTGTGCTCAGTTTTAACATAACGCGATCAGATGATGAAGCGGTTGGGTATCTACAAGTTGAAAGGTTGGCAAGTATGAATGGAATTCACATTAGATCCGGTGGTCTTTGCAATCCTGGTAGTATATCAAGATGGAATGATATCGATGTTGAAGAATCTATTCAAAATTTTGTGGTAAGACGCTTTTAATTTTTTTTTTTAAAAAAATTTAACCTTTTTCTCACGTTTTTATTATGTATATATATATATATTTTAGCACGGTAAAGTTTGTGGTGATGAAAATGACATATTCAATGGGAAAACATATGGCGCGGTTCGTTTATCCATAGGCGCAATGACGACTATTGATGATATTTTAATATGGTTGGACTTTTTTAGGAAGTACTATGTTGAAAAGAAACCTTTAAGCAAAGGCAAGAAATTTCTTATAAAGTAGGTGGTTGGACTTAATGAAGATACCTTTTCCATCTTCAAAATAGATATATATATATATGTATTTTATTTGATTTTATACAATAATATAATAATAATAATAATATAATAAAATTATATATTAATAATAATAATAATTTAAATTAATTAAATAATAAATAAATATAACCGTAAAGTCCTTTATTTTTTTTTTAAAAAAAAAAGAAAAAAGAAAAAGAAAAAAAAAAAGGAATAAATTTAAAAAGCAGAATTGTTTTATATTTTTCTATTTGTTAATATGTGCGAAAAAAAAAAAAGTTCAATTGATCAAGCTTTTAAACAATGTGTTTAAGTCTATTGTCATCGTTTGAATCATCAGCCAATTTTTGTAATTCATCATTATTAAATCCAAAGGTTTCCTCCCTCCCTTTACGTTTATCCTGTTGTTTAGAGGATCCATTGGCATTTGTCCTTCCAACCGATGATCTATTTGGCTCATCCGGTTTGGTTATGAGAATATTTCTATTACTTGAATCATTTTGTTTTATGCTTTGATACCCGTCTCCCCTATTATTGAACCTTTGATACTCTTCATCAATGCCATCATCATTGAACAAATCGATTAGAATCTCCCTTGGAATGCACATGGTGATACCGGTCACCAAGATACCCAAAAACATTAACCACATGCATATTAAATTTGCCAAACGAACTTGACATACTGTTCGTAATTTTGGATCTTTATAATCATAATTTGATGGACAGTAGAATGGGATGTCCCCTAATTCGTTTATCGTGTAAATCGTGTATACGACTAACAAAGGATAGATGGGGGATTGAGAACTTTCTTATATTTAAAGGAAACAAGTGATGAAACCGAGACGAGGTCACCTACTTGGAATGTTTAACCATAATACGGTAGCAAAACTAAATGAAGATAAAGATAAATTAATAATGGTAACTCTGTAAAATCAATGGATCGATGGAATTAACTTTCTTGGTACCCGAATTCCTTGCTCAAATCTTCTCTAGCACAGAAGCAGCAGCAGCAGCAAACGACGAAGGCAAGCACTGTAATGAACATTAATAGTTTCGTTTAGTCGAGGATTTTCGCTGCGCCATGACGCAACCGTGTCATGTTACACAACCCACCACTTATATAATATACTTACAAAGTTGAAAACATGTAAGGCTGATATACCTTTTAGAAAAAGAGAGAGAAGATTTGATATTAAATATTACAATGATCAATCGAATTCAACTGACGAAATCTTTTCACTTACGTATATTCAACATATCGATTATACGGAATGTCAAACTCATTAAAATATTTTAATTTGAAATATTCTAGAAACAATTTGAAGCGATATTAATCATTTTTTTGGGGGAGGACATCCTTCCAATCAACGATCCAAAAAAAAAAAATAAAGAAAGAGCTATTTCATACCAAGTGTAGGACAAATAACAATTAAAGGAAGTTCAGCAAACATTAAGCAAAAAACGCAACTCAGTATGGGACATGCTAAAATCCTTTTTAACGACATTTTTTTTAATTATATCCTAAAAAAAAAATTTGTTGACAATTTGAGAAATGAAGGGCATATTAAACGATGAGAAGTTTAAATATGCAAATGGTAACTAAATTATCGAGGAGATCTTGGATAATGCAATTTTTAATCAATAAATCAAATAAAGCTTAGTTTCGTTTGCGCCAAATATCAAATCTTTCCATAATCGGTCATGTTCTACCTGAAACATTTAAACGTGATTACATGCATCACACTAATTTGGAAAGCGCACTATCTTTTTTTTTATGTGTTGAAAAAAAATGACTATCATGTAATGTTATTACCTTTTTTGTAAGGTTTAAGATCTCTTCAATTATTATTCAAAGGTTCTCCTGATAAAAAAAATCATTTTTCCATTTTGCAAAAATTAATCATTATCTGCTTTATTTTCATTCTCTTAAAAAGATGCAGCGATACATTTTCTTTTTAAAATTGGACGTTACTTTGTTCTCTTATTTTGAAAGGTTGCAGCTTTGATTACGCATAATAACTCATCACGTGTGCTGTCAAATTGATGATCATGTTCAATTATCTTGACAATGGAACCCAAATTGTCTTAAAATGGATATTGGTTTATGTAAGGAAAAATTTATCTTCCATCCAAATTCAGGAAAAGATTATATTTAAAGTAAGCTTTTCACTCGCTCTTCTCACACACAAATCAAGCCACACCTTCAACTTGTTTCCCTTCTTTCTCTTCACCTTCCCAACTTTTATTATGAACGTTATCAGATTGATCATTATTTTGAAAACCCAGCCATTCATCTATTTTATGATTAGGAATGTTATCTCGTATGGCAAAACACAATGAAATGGAGAACATCAACCACATACAGATCAAATTAGAAAGATCGATTATGCAAACGTTGTAAAGTTCTTTTGAAGGATAAGGATAATTTACCGGGCATAAAAATGGATTGGGACCCAAATCATTAAATGCAAAATAAGTATATATGGCTATAGGTATTGAACGGAAAGAAGAAATGTCATGTGATTATTTAGGAGTTGGGCGTTTGAAATGTGAACGTTAAAAGAAAAGGCTTACGTGGAATTATTAACCATAGTAATGTTGAGATCCTTTGTTATTAAAAATAATGAGGATGTAAATAATAATGCTGAACGATCTATGATATGGATGATAAAAAAATCTAACCTGGACTGCCATTTTATTATCCCAAGATTTTGCAACCGATCATGTATACACGTAAATAAACATGACGAAACTATAGTCATTAAAAAAAAAATCAATGGAAATTTTATTCCTTATAAAAAAAAAAAAATTTTTCTCATAAAATAAAATACCAAGTTGACAAAGGGTAAGAGCAAGATAGAAGAGTTCCATAACCCAATTAAGGGGAAGATCATGTTTAAGCAACAAAAAAATTTTCATGGATTCTAATGACATGATAAATTTTTGTTAATTTTGTTAAATCATTCTCGTTTGTTTTTTAAAAAATTTAATATCTCGTTACCAAATACAGCACAAATGATGATTAAAGGAGTTTGAACCAAACACATAAAACACATAAAACACATGTAACAAGTGAACAAACGTGCCGTGATAGTTTTCACTATATTCATCATCATTCTTCAAAGATTTTCTAAAAGCAAGAAAAAAAGAAATTATAT
Organism: Funneliformis geosporum; assembly: GCA_946474995.1. Classification (NCBI taxonomy): domain Eukaryota; kingdom Fungi; phylum Glomeromycota; class Glomeromycetes; order Glomerales; family Glomeraceae; genus Funneliformis; species Funneliformis geosporum. The sequence continues at coordinate 17,707 of CAMKVN010000440.1, read as the reverse complement.
TTTTTTTTCCTACTTTTTTAATATTTTCCCGAACGCCACAATTTATTATGTAAGTTTCTTTTTCTATAGATAAAAATAATTTACAATATTTTGATATCACGTGACATGCACAATTAAATCCCCCCTTCTCGTTCTATGCTTTTCCTTTTTCGCCATAATTCTCATCATCATCCTCCTTAGGAGTGAGTAATTCAGGAAGCACCGTCCAAATCCACGCAAGCAAAATGGAAATTGAAGTTATCCACATGAATACCAAATTCGTCGTTCTTATTTGACATACTGAACGAAGTTGAGGAAATTTATAATCATAATCCATTGGACAAAAGAATGGAATTGTACCTAATTCATTAATTGTTCGTGCTAAATAGATAGCTATTGCAAACACGTAAGAAAAGTTTATAAATTTCAAAGGAATAAAAAAAAACACGAAAAAAAAATACTTACTTGGAATAACTATCCATAAAGTCCCAAAGACGCTAAATAGCGATATATAAATATATCAATTTTAAACCAGGAAGAAGATTATTATTATTATTATTATTATTTTAAATCATGAAGTTAATACCTGATTTGACAGTTTATTAATGCTTTATTTTCAATACAACAACAACAGCAGCAAATCATTGTCAACGAAACTATTTTAAAAGGAAAATATAATAAATATAAATAAATATTTATAAATATATTAACATTGTTCTTTTTTTAAAAAAAATAAAAAGAAAAAAAACTTATTGATTTTATATTTCATACAAAACTGGAGAAAGATAAGGAAATAATACCTAATAATAATAAAGAAAAATTATCTAAATCAAAGCTTTTGTTTGTGATAAATAGAAAAGGTTAATGCTTACAAGTATTCAATGGTCATATTAAGAGGAATATGGTATTTACGATACGTTGCGATCTTTGTATTTTCTGATAGAATTCAATGGAAATATTAATAATCATAATCATAAAAGTCTCTTCTATTTAAAGTATATTAATTTTTTTTACCAAGGATTGGACAAATAATGAATAATGAATATTGTAATAAACAAAAGAATGACCAATGAGAAAAACTTTCTTGAATGAAATTTTTATCCGTTCTTTTTTTGGATCCCATTATTGTCAATATCCTTGAGACTTATGATGATGTTAGGAGAGAAGACTTTAAGGCACGGCATTCATTATTTTTTATTTATAAAATAAAGGAAAAAAAAAACATTATTATGATTCGTTATTATTGGCGACAGCTTTCAGGGTATTTGTGTGTATTGATTGTGGTTTGGCAACCAACTAAATTTTAGCCACACTGTAAACGAAATTCACATGACACATGCTTTTATTTGCCATAAGCCCTCTTGAAATAAATATTATAATGGCGAAGCTTTTTTTCTTTATTTATATAAATAAATGTAAAGAATTCGTTTTCCTCCTCTTATGATTTAATGGAATGTTTTTTTCCTGCAAAGCTGAAGTTAAAGATGGTTTGCGATTTATGGCATAACTTTCTTTTAATCAACATAAAAAATTAGCGAGGAAAAAAAAAAGGTGTTGATATTAATTAATTAGCAAGTTTAATAAAAATTTTAGATTCTAATTAAAACGTTCCCGTCAGATGCTGCATAATTTTCATAAATTGAAGGTTAAACTGATATGAACCAAAAATTTAATTTCTATGAAAGTTTTTTTTTAATATAAAATAAAAAAAATAAAAAAAAATTATAATCTGCACTATGAAATTTAAGCTTGTCTTCCTCTAGTTTCAATAGGTAACATAAATATAAAGGCTGCTAATAAACCAAAAACAAGAGAAGTCACATATAAAGGTGCGGAAGCACCAATCGAAATTAAGTTCCCAGTAACAATAGGAGCGACCATACCGGTTCTGTAAACCAACAAAAAAAAAAGTTTATCACTTTGCCTAACTTGATGAAATCGCATCGTTATAATCGTTACTTACATTCTAGCAAAAACAGAAGAAATTCCACAAGCGGTTCCCCTAACTTTAGTATCAAAAACCTCGGGCGTATAACAATAAATCACGGCCCAATCAATAGATTTTAAAAGTCCAATGAACATGGAAAATAAGATTACATCAGAAGTATCATGAAAATTTGCAAACAAACATATTGATAAAGAAGTTCCGATTGCACCTAAAATCATGGTACCTTTTCTACCCAATGAAGTTTCAATTAAATAAGAAGAAATTATTGCACCGGGAATTCCCCATATCGAGTAAATTATAAAATTTTTCAATCCATTTCTAATTATTTCACTTTCGTCATTATCTCCTAATTTCTGTTCTTCTAAACCTTCAAGATACTTTGGTAAATAAAGAAAAAACATTACACTACCAAACGATATTAATCCCCACGAACTCCATAAAAGTAATGTCGTTGATAACCATTTTTTACTGAATAAATGTTCTATATCTTTAAATTGTGAAATTAATCTTTGTTTAAATTGTAATTGTTTGTGACTGGATTTACAGATCTTGATATCATCAAGAAAATCAATATCGAGTTCATTTCCATTAATTCTTGCAATTTCTTGGAACACAAGAATTGCTTCCTGATGTCGATTATGTGAGATTAAATATTTTGGCGATTCTAAAAGTCTAAAGAACAAAATTCTAAGAATTAACATGACTAGTATCTAGAGGAAAAAAAAAAAAGGTGAGTCAAAGATATCTATCTCAATTCATTTAATTTAAGAAAAAAAATAAATCTTACACATGTCCCGAGTATTACAATTACGTATCTCCAACCATTATTTTCTTTAGAAACATCACATATTGCTATTTGGTCTTCATTTCCAAGACAACTATGTGAAGGTAAGATTAGATATCCAATAAAAGATGTAAATGCGGCTCCAATTTCGAAAAAGACTGACGAATAAGTAAGAAGATATTGATTCTCTTTTGGTACAAATTCCAAAAATATCGCTCCTAATCGATTAATAAATAACATGAAATAAGAAAGGATTTCAACGAATATTCTTGCGTGAATAATATAAAAAAGTTTTTTTATTTATATATACCATCTACCGGTAAATTTCCTCCAACGCCAAAGCCCAGCATGCCAAACATAAAACATAATTGAGCAAAACTTTGAGATAAACTTGCACAAAAACCAAAAAATACTGCTACTCCCAAAGTCCAACTAAAGGCCTGCTTACGTCCATAAATATCTGAAAATAATCCCCAAAATAAAGCTCCAATCATCATTCCAAAATATTGAGAACTTGAAAGTAACCCGATAATTGAATTTGGTACTTGAAAGTGAACTATAATATATTTTTTTTTTTATTATTTTTTTTAAAAAAAAGAGATTAAAAATAAGAAATGAAGAAAGTAATTATTTTACCATTTAAAAAATTTTAAACACCTTGAACCCGAGGTAATATGATTGCTACACACTAGAATTATTGATAAAATTGAGAAACGTTTAAGAAATCATATGATAAAATTCTAGAATATCTTACCAATATCCATAACTGAATGAAAGACAAAAAAGATTCAGTAAATTTATTTTTATAAAAAAAAAAAATAATCAATATATCAATCACATACGGCATCCGAAAACCATCCAAATCCACAAAGTATTAATAATCTTCTTTGAAATCTTCCCATTCCAATTTTTGAAATAATAATATCAAGGCCTTTATGTTGTTCATCTATTAACAATTCAGAATTCACGTCATCATTTTCCTCATCAACATCAAGTCGATGTTGTTCATTTCTTTTGTCGTTATCATTTGAAATAGTAGTAATAACATTATTATTATTTAAATGTGTAAGGCAATCCTCCTCCTCAGAAGTACGAAAGTTCTTTGTTGTCGAATCCATTTTTTTTTTAAAAAAAAATAAATAAATTTTTGTTTATTTTATTTTATTTTTTTTTATTTATTATTATTTTTTTTTTTTTTTAGCAAACAAAGTGCTATTTACATGGTGCAAATACAATTTATAATTATATTATTATATATACGATACGAAGTATAGTTAGTACCATGGCAATGGAAATACGAAATTGTCCTGTCCGCCGTATATGATAACGAGTTCACAAACAAGATATTTATTTTCAGATCACACTATATTTAAAAGGGAAATTTATTAAAGAAATTTAAACGCTTAATTCTGAGAAAATAAATGCCTAAAAAAGTTAAAACTTATTTTGTTTATATAAAGTCAATCTGTAGATCATTCCGAGCGTAAATCTTAATTTTTTGACAAATCATCGCTTTTGTTTGTGATGGGATCAAGATTTTGTCTTATCTGCCACAATGTCGTCATTAATTCTTTTGATTTATCACATTGTATTAACGTATTTAATCTTGTGAGTAATTCATTATCAAGAATTTTCAAGTCTTCTGATATTCCATCAGGAATGTTTGTTTGATTTTGACCAAGCTTTTTAAAAACCGTTATTAAATCGTTCATGTTTCCCATCAATCTATTTGTATTAAACGATAGGTCGTTGTTCCAAGATTGAATCATCCTCTCTTTTTCCGTTGAGCCTATTAAAGAATTGGTAATAGACTGTGTTGAACTTGTATCGTTTATTGCAATTGGATTTTGTGCTGAAGTTCCTTCGTTCATTGCTGAACTTGTCCCCACTCCAAATGCACATTTATCAAACCCTGCAAAAAAGTTCATACGGGGATCAAAAAGGTCATCATCATCCTCATCTTCACTATCGGAATAATTCTCATCATCTATAAGATCATCTGATTGCAAAGGAAATACCTTCCTATGCTTCTGCTTGTGCAACCCTTTAAGTGCCTCTATACGCGAGTTTAACCGAACGTGGGGCATTTCCCAATGTTCCAAATTATTAAAATAGCTTCTTGTTCTCGGCTCTTGTCGCATCCAATTAACGACTTTGATGGCTGCTCGTATATGAGAACATGCACCTCCACGAAGAAGGAAATTAAAACAATGACAACTTATTAATGGTGCAAGACAAACGATATAATAATCCATATTTTTATTACTTGGAACATATTCTGGATTCTTTACATCGCATTGAATTCTAACGAAAAGATATTGTCCATTAAATTCGATGAATTTAATTTTTTCTTTGATTAAAAATAAATTTGCTTCCTCTTCCTTTCGTGGATCTAAATCATCAAATGCAATGGTATTGATATGATGATCAAACAAAGCTCTTACGACGCCTTCTTCAAATTCTTCTTCTTCCTCCTCTTCTGATTTTGATTGTCTTTTCAGTATATCATCAATGTTATTCCAGAGGTCGCGTTGAATATGACAAATTGGCGTAATGCATTTGACTAACATAACGCCCAAGGCATCTAATCGTAAAACGTGTCCTTTTCGTTGAAATCTTAATATACGTTTTGAATTGAACTGACTTCGAAAACCTTCCAGGTATTCCGTTGTCCACGGCATAGAATTGACATCGATATCTAATATATCTGCCGCTTTTTTCCTGCCATAAAATGTCCACATATGCATTAATTCATTCACCCAATCGTTTTTTAAATACGTAATGAATTCCAATTGTCCATCATATAACGCTAATATCTTCGTATTTATCAAACAAATCTCATTATACCGATCCTAAAAATCACAAAACTGACATTAAAATAAAAATCTTATGATAAATAAATGTTATAATTTGTCACCTTTATGAATTTTTCCGTTTCTTGAATTTTAATTCGAATTTCATGTTCGTTTGTACATTGTTGTAAGCTGTGAAGGTTTAAGAATTTATTATTATAATATTTAACCTTGAGTTATAAAAAATAAAACAAAAAATAAGGTATAAACGTACTCGATTATCATATCGTTTAGAAATTTCTTCATATCTATACGATGTCTTGTGAGTTCATTATCCCCAACATTACCCAATAACTGATCTATTTTATTTGTCCAACACTGATGCACTTGAAAAGGTGAAAACACAAGATAAATACAGGGCCAAACTTCGGAGCATGCAAGTCGTTCTTTAAAACCAAAATCAATTATAGCAACCTGTTAAAAAAAAATTATTATTATTATAATTATTTCCTAAGAATTTTTTTCTTTTTTTTTTTTTTTAAAAAAAAAATGTTACCTTAGGAGCGAATGATTCACCAGTTTCTTGACTCAATAAATTTTTATACGTTTCCAATAGATGTCTCAATATTCCATATTCGTGATTAGAGGCTACCATTAAATCCGTGTGACAAGGCCTTGAGAATAAAAGATAACCGACCGGTATTCCTCTTTTATATTCATCAATAATCATGATGACATACATCTGTAATTTCCTGCTACCTGTCTGGAAGGACCCATCTAATACTATATATTTTTGATGCCCATACTTCCATGCCTGCAAACGTTGCTCTTCCGTCGCCAATATTAAAAGTGTATAATCGTAACGATTATCCCTTGGTTTATAATAAATAGTAGCCTCTCTTAAATCCGCATCCGAGGAATTTGAACCGAATAATTCTCGTAAATTATGTTCAACGGAACGACCAGCATCAAAGTCCCATTGAGGTTGAGGATGACTCTTAATCCAACGTCTAGCATCTTTGACATCAAATGCTGTTATCACGAAATGTTCATCTTTACCTTTTAAATCATTTCTTAAGATTAATCTCCCACCCAATTGATGCCTCACAAGTTGTTGATTAAGCGACAAAATATCATTGGTTGACGCATTTGTTCTAATTAATAATTCGGTCATATCTCTAATATCACAATTGATGGAAATTTTCGGAGCATTTTTCTTTGGTAAAGAACGGTGACACGCTTCTGAATGATCCAAATAACCATGAACCCTTTTAAAAACTTTTTTATCAACATCGATTTCCAACCTTACAAAAGCCAAGCAACCATTAAATTCATATAATTGCCTGACAGGTCTCTGTTTTTGTATAGGTGTTTTACTAGCAGCTTGCATATCGGAACCACAACTACATTGATAAAGGGTAGCACCATTTTTTTTATCACTCCAACGTATCTTCCATCTGTTTGTGGGATCTCTATTAGCAGAATTTGTTGGATCAACCAAATCAACGGGAATTCCTTGATAAATTATATATTCCTTTGCATTTTTTTGATCTTCGGCAGACTCATTCCAAATTTCCGTGGTAAAAATTTCGTTACCAGGAGAATCCGATATGGAAAATAAATAATTTAATTGATTACGTTGTTTTTCTGTCAAGATTAATTTACTAGTTTTTGGTTTTGCATTTAAACGAAATTTATCTTTATGATAATATTCATGAGCCATCATGTTAAATTTAAATTAGAAAAAAAAAAAAATTATTATATATATATTAATACATTAATTTTTTTTTTTTTTTTTTTTTTTTTTGATACTTAGAAAAATGATTAACCGAACCGAAGAAAAAATGGAAGTATGAATATTTATAAAATTTTCACATACTGACGTAGATCAAACCCTTGTTCAGTTAAAATTTCCCTTTTCAGAAATTTTGAATGGCAGAATTTGGTGCCGTGATGAGATAGTATTTATGTCATTGGCTTTTTAATATTTGAATAGGATTAACACCATTCAAAGTTTCACAAAGGGTACAGGGGCTTTTACCTAATTGGGACAACTTCGGTGTAATTAAGTTGCCATTTAAAATGTTATTTTTACGATGATTGGGACACAAGTAGTTCAATGCGGTTTAGTTAGTATTTTCATTGAAGCAAGTTTCGGTGCAATAGAAATCGTTCTTCATAATCTATTGCACCAAGTCATCCTGAATTTGGAAAATTCTCTTAAGCTTGTATAAGGATTATGTAATGGTGGTTGTAATTTTAGAAATCAAAACTTAAAATGATTGATTGATCATCATCTATTGTCGAGAATGATTTTAACATACCTTTTTCGCCAAAAAAATAAAATATAGTAATAATTCGCAAATATTTATTCTCGTTTCCTTTCGCTTTTTATTTGTAAATGTTATATTATTATAAGAGAACTCGTTATTTCACGAGAAGATGATGCAATTTTTTTATTGAATTGGCTTGGAAAATAAATATTTACATTTGATCTGATCACGTGCATGATTCTTGCGGAAAACACTCTGGCTAACGAATTGGTATTTGTAAGTTTAAATATCTGATTAAATTCAATAGCAAGGGAAAACCAATCGTCAAAAAAATAAAAATATTTAAAGAAAAGCGGTTAAAAAAAGTTTATCTGTTCAAAATACCCCGATTCAGACCATATAGATTTAAATTTGGAATACCATAGTAGGAATATACGGTATGATTGATTCATTTGTTTGTTTACTTCAAAATTGATTGTTAATTGAAGCAATCACCGTGTTTCAAAAGTTACGCGCATCTAAAATTTTTATTCAACAAACAACAATTTCTTATGACTAAGCCCTGAGAATGCAGATCATTCCAAATCCTGTATATTTTGAGCTACTTCATTAGCTCCGAGTCGTTTTTGTAAGGTTCTCGGCCCTTGTTTGGATACTTTTTGATAAATATATAATGATGTTCTTATTCAAAGTAAAAGATGATGTTTACAAGAATTTATTCTTCTTTAATTGCCTGTTTGTGTCTTATACTTTTAATTTTATTTATGGGCTGAGATTAATATTTATGCGGCTTAGAACTATGAGACAGGAGTTGGTGTTAGGTATAAACAATTTCAAGTCTATCCCTTAAAACATTGTGCAACAATTTTTTTTACAACGCGTTTTATAGTTTAGTATCAAATGGATATTACAATAATTCACGTACCTTTTGGAAAATGAAACGCCCGGTGAAATGATTCAATATGCGTACATCATGATTCTAATTTTTTATATATATAGATTTATATATTTCATTTTTATAATCATGCGAAGTTATAAGAAGACTGAATTATCTATGCAATTGCTATTAAATACTAATACTTTATAAAATTTAAATAGCGATTACAACATTAAGTAACCCTTTTTGAACCTTTGTTACCTGGCTCGACATCCTCTGTGGTCAATAAGATTGATGTTTGCTGGTATTGTACATCGCTGGTGGCTGTTGCTCTGAACATCCGCATGGATGCCTCGAGCGCATATTTTCTGGTTATTGGGGTGGTCATGATCCGCCGTGGTTGCTCTGAATAAATAGCAGGTTTCAAATTGCAAGCGAATGTCATCATCTTGGAGTTAATTTTTGACAATATTGGAAATTTTACGTCCTTTTGTTCAAATTTTGATACGCGATTTAAATTACATATTATGAATTGTATAATAAATAAAAGTAAAGACGAATATTTAATAAACACAACCATCACCTTTTTGATATAAAAGAGTCTATGTATATGCAAGAGTAAAGTTGATTAACTTCCAAACAATCGGTGATGAACATCCATAAAAAAAAAAAGAAATTGTGCCCAAACCTACATCATTCACATTTCGAGACGGGCAAGTGTTTTTTTTTTACCGGACATTTTGTTTATGCACTTGTTCGATTTTTGGACATTCTTTCTTCTATAAGACCGATATAAGCAAAACGTTCACAAGTATGAAAATCAGGTTTTGAGAACTTTAAGACATTTGATTTAATTTAATAACATAAATATCAAAACCATCATCATGTGATTTTCATCGATATTCAGATTAATCATTTCAGATAAAAAAGTCATTTTAATGATTCAAATCATTCGAATTGATTCGAAATTTTGTAATTAGAGTAAAAATAATTTAATAACAATTCCTATCAATGCGAATGATTCGAATCTAGGATCGATTTGTATTGTGAAGTCTGAAATATCAAAAAATCTTTACAATATATACAATTTTCACGTGATTTGCGCTTCCTGATTTGTATATCGTGCCATATTTAGAGCATTTTGATGTTTATGGTCGAGGAACAGCCCGAGGAGGAGGATATAGCATACTTGGTAAAAACCATATCAAAAAGACCAACTCGGGTAAAAACGAGTATTAACTCGTATAATGTTTAATTCGAGTTATACGAACATCGCCAATAGAAATTTTAATTTCTGATCGGATAAATTCATGCTAGTAAGTAGGGTGCAGTGATGGCAAAATGATCTCGTCATTTAAAGAAATTATATCATGTGATCTTATAATTCTGGTTAATATTACTATCTTATTAATTTTAACTTCACATTAAGATTAAATTTGGCCAATACTGTAAATGACTTAAATGACCAATGACCTTAAATGACCAGGGGTCATTTAAAGGTCATTTCCAAAATATTCAAGTGACTGGTCATTCGCCATCACTGATTCCACTGATTCTTCGAAATTAATTCACCTAATTCATCTGCTGCTCTTCTTTCTTTCTTTAATATATTTTCATTATGTCATAATTTTAATCCATCTTCAATATTTCTTTAATTAATAATATCAGTAAAATTATGTTATGAGAATTTGTTAAACGAAATCTAGATGTGGATTTCATTCTAGTTAGTTCTCAGAACCAAAATTTCCTAGTATCCCATATTAGCAATCAGTATGAAGCAATTTTTCAGTCTTATGTTTTCCCAAAATGTTGTAGGCATTATCAAATAATGTTAAATAAACCTAGATTAGATTTTGACATGACATAATAATTTCGATACATAATGTCCAATTAATGGTAGAAATTTAATATTTTAATCTTTCAAGATATTAAATCCTTTTATGAATTTTCTTTTTTTATTATTCAAACCAGTTAATTTTTCAATTGTTTTGCATGTAACTAATTGTTACATAACAAGTTTCAAAGTATATTTTAATTCATATTTTTAAAGAACTTAATTGATGCACTTTTCGATTTTCCATATAACTTTTTAAGTTCGTGAGAACTTTTTTGTCAAACAGCTAGCACATTCATTTTTTTTTCTATTTAAAACAGTCTACTCCACTAAGGGGTCACGGAAAACCCTAATCTCTCATTTTGGCAAAAAGTTGAACCTTTTCGAAAAAGTTAGTTTCGATGGATTTCAGATGAACTAGTTAATTGTTTAACCGGTTAATTAACCGGTTAAGACGTTATCTTGTTAACCGGTTTAAAGAATTTTTTTAACCGGTTAAAATAGTTAATCTTAACTCTGGCCAAAATTTAATTTTCGGGCAGAATTAAATTTTCTGTGATTACAAAATTTCGCTAGTTTTGCCCAAATTTATCGTACCGAACTGATCAGCCGAACGTACCGGTTTTCCTCCTCCCTGGGGTTTACCAATCAACCTTAGTGATGATTGATTCTTCCAAAAATTTATGCATTTGACAATAGAAAATAACTGCTATTTGACAAATTTAGCTTCAATTAATACGGTATTTTTATTGAGTCAAATTTTTTTTTCTTAATAAAAAGCTATATTTTTTTCTATAGATTTTACATGGTTTGATCATGTGTTAATTTTTAACAAATGATTTTAACATCTACACAGTACGTCATAAATTTCTAATTTTTTTTTTTTTTTGGTACCAATCATTATTATTCCTGAATTATTTTCGCTATTATCAACATGTTCTTTTAAGATACTCATCCACAAACCTCAATGAAAAAAAAATATCATAAAAATTTGATAATTTGTGAAGTAATTCGCAATTTTAACTTGCAAAAATGATCGATCGTACGGTACGGTAAAATTTCAAACATTATAATCGTACAGAAAAAAAAAATTTAAAGAATTAAAATATACAAAAAAAAAAAATTAAATAAATGCTTGATACAACCTAGTCAAAAATTGTTTGCGTTTTTTTAACACAAACCGTTTTTCTTTCGGATTGGCCCGACCCGACTCCCGCTCCCGCCCCGATTGAAAATTTTAAGCAACTTGAGTCACAATCTTTCATAATTAAGTAATTTTGAAATTTTTGAAAAAATTGCCAGCACTTTACTTTGAAGCAGAAATATCTTCCGATCAACTTTCATATAGAGCATTGTCAGATAATATTACGGTCTAGATCACGCTCATATACTGTATGTTACATTTGTTTTATAACTTATATTTCCAATGTCTCAGCTTATGCTAAAATATATTTTTCAAATATGGACATGATGAAGAATGATTTAAACATATCGGAGTTGTAATGAAAAATCACTTTATAATGATAGCAAGGTTAATTAAGGTGAAGAAGAAGGAGGAAAACAAGTAAATGATCATGAAATACATTTCGTAAGGAATTGATATTGTTTACATCATTGTCAAAAATGATTTAATTAGTATTAAGAAACGTAATCTCTTATATAAAGAAAATTATTTAAAGAATTATCATTATGCCAATTTTTTGCTACGCCACGTCATCGCTCCACACTACAGGTAAATACTCAATTAAGCTAAACTCAAAACTATTATCGAACGTTTTTCATTTTTTCAACTTTTAAACTTCAAATCCCTGAATCACATTGCCTGCATTGTACGATCGAAAAATCATCAAGTGCAAATCAATTAATTTATTTCACAGTTTAATTAATCGCGAACTCGACAAAATCAACGCACTAATTTGAAAAATATATATTTTTTTATTATTAGCGATTTAACAAATGGAAACTATTTTATGAACATAAAGACTATTAAAAAAAAATTGACGATTCGAAAAAAGAAACCTGTAGTTTTTCAAAGAGGTTTAGATTAAAAGATAAAACCATTTCACATGCCATTTGTGTATAATATTTTCCTAATTTAAAAGTTCGATATTGATCGCCCTCCGCCCTTTATCATCCCTATGACTTTTTGTGTGACGATCGAATTCTCACATATACACCCCAATCCCCCCAAAATTTGAATCAAAAAGTAAAAAAAGATATTACTTTCTTCACGTGAAAGAACTCCGAGTTTTTCTCAAGACAAATTTCAAAAATATGAGTTTTCCCAATCAAGCTGCTTTGATGATTTCGAAATCGGAATCAATAATTCAACAATTAAGAATCAGTTATCCGAACCTTTCACAATTATTAATACATAATAGGGAAGGTACCGTGGGATTTCTTAAAGCTAATGGTGGGTTGTTTGGATTCTCTCTATCTCATAATTTTCATGTTCCTCACGTGGGTAGCAATAATTATAAGGCGTGGTCAGATTATAAAGATGCCATCGAAAAATACTTGGAAGAGATTTGTGGGCGCGTCATCGCAAAAGATCCTATCAAGAACGTAGAAAGGTCTTTCAGAGAGGAATTAAGAGAGGCAAGGAAGATATTATCAAACGAAATACATCGACAACATTACATTAAATTTCCACTTTGGCCCTCTTCAGGTGAACAAACTACGATGGTCGAGTTAGATACTGGTAGTGTTTACAATCATGGTGCTTACACTATGGTATGGTCCTGTGTGGGTTGGATAAAGGTGACTGATAAAAGACCTCATAGTGATAGTTATATTGCTGAATTTAGTGGAAAACCGGATATAAAATTGTTGGTATTAGATCATGACAGATTGAAGGAGCTGGAGGATGTCGTTAGAAGAGAGGGTATTGAAGCAGGAAAAATAAGAGTGGGTAGGTCTGACTATTTAGCATTAACTTGGGACCAATTGCGTTAAACTTAAGGTTGTCATTTATCGTGTTGAATAATCCATATTTTTGTATCATTTTTATGTAATGAATGTTCGATTATTTGTTCACTTTTTTTTTTTTATTGTATTGTTTCCGGCGTTTGTCCGTCATGTTATTATTTTTAAATGTAAAATAAATAAACTTTGAAATATTTTTTTTTAAAAAAAAATCTACATTGATGAAGAAATAAATTGATCTGTCAAATTTACCGTAAAATTTATTTAGATTTTTCAACGCATATCAAAAATTTACCACAAAGCTTTGCGAAGAAATTGATCAAAATACTGTATATACGCGTTAGTTAGTGCCCAAAATTGTAATTAATGATGCTTGCTGTTGGACCTCTTTTAAAAAACATAGAATTGACTCCATTATTTTCAAATGATAGTCATAACCAAACCAAATTATTAACAGAAAATCAAGTTAAAATTTTATATACAAGATGTGTGACTGAATAATTTATTTAATTTTCTTATGAGGGTCACGACTCAAATCGGAACCGAAAAGTGCATTTTTCCACGGCTGATATCACTGATTTTTAATTTTAAAGATTAAAAAAAAAAACATGACTTTCTCTAAATTTACTTGGAATAGATTAAAACAAATTGAATCCGACACATTTTTTTTTTTAAATTGAAAATAAATAAATGAACCAATTTCCTCGAAAATACTGTCTAATCTTGAAATATTAGCAACCTGTTGTTTGTTTGATTGGATGGGGAGTTGCATGATAATTGAACGTATTATTAGCTGCTGGAACGCGAGATGAACATTTACTAATATTGTTATGAGCCTATATTAGTTCAAACAGATAGACATATTTGCTTTCTACACGCTGCTTGGTATTAATTAATTGTGTCATCGTATATATATTATACATTGGCGAATATCTTTATGGTTTATTAGTGAGAGGTATATTTCGAAGTGTTAATTGAAATTTCGTAAAAATTGTTTTTCCTTTCTTCTTTTTATCGAGTTAATTTGATCAGTTTTGAATTCTGATTATTAGATTAATGGTTACAATATTATGTTTATCAAAGCATGCATGCAAATGCAGGTAGATATTGCATATGTAACGTTACTATATTTCTTGATTTTCTTGTTAAAATACAGTATGGTATGTTTGAAAATTTAATCAGAGTGACTCTTTCGCCATTTTATTCAATTTATTTGATAAAAAAAATGTATCCTCCAAAATATGATGGAAATATACATCCAGATGAATGGATTAATGATTATCTAAGTTATATGAATTTTAAAGGAGGAGGATTTTCTATTAATTTACAATATGCTATATCGTTAGTAGATCCTATTATCAAACTTCCAACTGGAATTGATGACTTCGAAAAACTTCGTAAAGCACTTAAAGAAGATATTTCCTTTACAGTATTTAAAAATACAAATAAAAGAAAACTGCAATTATTAACATACATTCCTGAAAGAGATGGTGGCGAAACTTCAAATTTTATTTCGAAATTTCGCAAATTATGTTATAATGCCGAAATTAACGATATTGAAGAACAAAAGGAGTACATTAATCAATCAATTCTAAATGATTATTTCATAACTGAATTTTTTAAGAGAAAACAAAAAATTGATTCTATTAATGAATTAATTAAAGAATTTGAGGAAATTGTTATGTACGAGACATCTTTAATTAGAAACGGTTCTATTGTAAGATTAAAACATGTTGCTACAGGAAAATATTTAGGTTCAATTAATAATTTATGTTATACAACTGGAAGCAAGTCTCAACTGGTATTTTTACTTTATATATAATATCCTTTATTTTTTATGCTAGATAAATTTATAATTGTATTTATTTAATAAATTTAGGTTTTTGCTAGTAATTATGACTCGAATGCTTTATGGAAAATCACATTTACGAGCGGAAAAGAATTAGCATCATATACCGATACTAATATATATTTACAACACAAAAGTTCTAGCAACTTTCTTGGAATTTATTATGGTTACTATAAATCTCCGGTAACTCAGCACACGGAAGGTAATCATTATTTTTTATTATCTAATATTTTAAAATGGGTTAATATTGATATTTTATTTAATTTAGTAAATTGTTATTCACAAAATCAATGGAAGTTTAATCATAATAAATTGGAAAATTATCAAGGATATTTGAAATCAAATGATACCATTAACCTTAGTATAAATAATTTTAAATATCAACAAGTATTTTTACGTAGTCATGATTTAAAATTTGCTATTGGAAATGATACATTTCAAGAAGTCGTCTGTCATAATGAAAGACTAGGTGGCAGTGATGAGGTATGTGAATTATTTCTTTTTTTTTTTTATTTTAGTTATTTTATTAAAATAAGTTTTATTTCTTTAGTGGTGCATTGAACTTATTAAGTAGATTCAGCAGAATCCAGATGAAGCACAAAAAAAATAATTTTAGTCGCGGAATAAGAACAAATTTATACAATAAGAGTGGGATGTTTTAAATCTTTGCCTTCGATATAAAATCTTTTCCTAATACAGCTATAATTTCCACGTCCAAAATCTAATAGATTTTTTTTTTCAACATTATCATCGGATGAAATTCAAATATATATTTCTTACGTTTTTTGACAGGTTATGAAAATGATTAATTTTTTATTATTCTAAAAATCTAAAATATAGCATAAATAAGATTATGGGAGGTGATGTCCCTTACGCGTTCATATCATCATTATTTGTTGAAGAATTTGGTATTATTGATTTTTAATATTTTCTGATACAAATAATAATCATTATACAATGAGGGTGTAATTTATCATATAAAAATAACAATATTCCTAACCGATATTTCGCGTCATGCATTGTAAGTGGATTCATTGAAAAACAAAATCAAGCCAATGTTAATTTTAGAAAGGACTAAACTAAATGAGAGATTTCTTCAATTTTTATCAATCTACATATAAGGCAAACTTATAGTCTTTAGAAATAAAGTAAAAATAAATTATTGAGTTAGTTTATTATGTTTTTGGCGGGTTGATCTGCAACACGTTTCTGAAAACGGCCAAACGTTAAAATAAATATCTGGGAAAAGTTCAAGTGTTTGTTGACAATTGATCTAAAATTATAATTTTAAACATTTGATCATCCAACAAAAAAGGAAGGAATTTGGTGTCGATTATATTCTATTCGTAATGATTTGTTATGAATCATACTACGGAATAGCAAACAACCATATAATTTTCCGTTTATATTTACCCTCTCCTCCCCTTACAGATTTTTTTCAGATATAAATACGATGATATTCCCCATTCTCAGATCTTCGAAATTCAAATCATCTTTAATAATAATTAAAAATAAAATATAAAATATCACCAATTCATCATGACCATTCAAGTGTCAACGCCAAAACCTTTCGATAGAGACACTCGAGGAGGGTTATCTCAAAACGCTCCGGATTGTATCACTTGTAAACTTCCAAAAGAAACTGTATCATCAGTACTTAAGAATACAATTGGATACAGACATCATCACGCAGAAATTGAATATCTTTTGAAGGACCTAAACCTTGGTATTTATACTTAATCGTTTGTTAATTATTTTGATTTGAAGAACAGTGATTTTAAAAAAAATAAAAAAAAAATTATATATATATATATTTTTCTTTTCAGTTACTGTTCCTTTAGTAGCATGGCGTAATCAATCAGGACAATTTTTGGGTATTGACGATAATCAGTCTGGAACTTTAGGGTTTTCCGATGGTGATCAACACAATAATGATGTGATTCCAAGATCAGAACAACTCTTTTTATTCGTTCCACATTTGGGTAATTAAATCTAATTCCATTTATTCAATTCTTATTTTTTATTTCCGAACGAAGATTAATTTTTTTATTTTTTTATATTTTTTTTGAAAATAAATTAGATTTCTCGAATAAAGCAATTGTGATTGGACACAATGGAAAATTACTTGAGTTTGATCCAATTTCAAATAAAAAATCTTGTAGTTATAACCTTAAATCGCCGACGAAATTCCTTTTGTATTGTTTGAATTTATTCAAAATATATGGCAAAGGTAATCATCAATCATAAAACAAATTATTTTTTAACTCTTAATATCTCGTATACTCACTATATTAATCATTCAAATACCCATCCCAATGCTATATATAGGATTGCAAATCATTTAGCCACTCGCTCATCTGTCAAACAGGTCGGAATACGGGAACTTTTCTTATTAAACACCGACATAACCGCCGGACCGAAAGATTCTTGGTTCGACACGGTATCA
>CAMKVN010000439.1:0-29062 GCA_946474995.1 Funneliformis geosporum | reverse complement strand
GGATCAATAATATTACATTTATTTTTATTTAATTAATTTCATTTCAAACTTCGAAATAAAGCCTTTATAAATAAAAATTTATATTATAATACTATATATTTTTGTCATTATACAATGGCTGTACTATACATAGCCTAACCTCCGGTATGTAAATCATTCATTTTTACATTATTCAAAAAAATCTTTTTTTTTTTTATAATTAAAATTTGTCATTATACAATGTCTCCAACATAAATTTTATGTAAATCAGTTTTAGTAAATTCATTTTTTTTTATAATTAAAAATTCCCGTTTAATTTTTTATTTATTTGTATAAACTAATAATCACATAAGCCATGTGGCAGGCTTCCGTGAATCATAATTAAACCAAATAAATAAAAATTTTATTTTATTTAATGTGGCGGGCTTCCGTGAACCATCATTAAACCAAATAAATAAAAATTTTATCTTATTTAGTTAAGATTATTAATTATGCATGTCAAATGATGATGTAATGTCAATTTATGCATGTCGATCATATTCATTGTAAAAAAAAAAAGGGAGATCACTAAAAAAATATTTTTTTTTCCCCATTTAAAAAAATGAATAACTTACCTTCCAAGTAAAATTTTTTAATTTTTAAAATTTTTTTTTTTAAAGAAAAAATGAATACTTACCTTCGTTCGAATTCGTAGGATTCGTTTCTGGAGGCCTTCGGCATCTACAAAAAAGGTAAGTAAATTTTAATTTTAATTTTTTTTTATTTAATTTTTTTTTTAAATTCAAAGAAAAAAAAATAACGAATAACTTACCTTCGTTCGATTCGTAGGATTCCAGGATTCCGGAGGGCTTTGGCACCTACAAAAAAGGTAAGAAAATTTTTAATTTAATTTTTTTTTTGTTTGAATTCAAAGAAAAATAACGAATAACTTACCTTCGTTCGATTCGTAGGATTCCAGGATTCCGGAGGGCTTCGGCACTACAAAAGAGGTAAGTAAAAATTTTTAATTTTAATTTTAATTTTTTTTTTAAATTATAATCGTTTTTTTTTTCTTTTCTTTAAAGAAGTTATCTTTTTTTTTATTTCTTAACTTTGGAGTGGTATTTTCAAAAAGGATTGTATTTTTATTTTTTATTTTAATTGAAATTCTAATTTTAAAAAAAATCAAAACCAAATTAATTATATTTACTTTTTAGCTGACATAATAACGTATTTCTGTAAATGCATGCAGTAAAAATAAAGATAGATATGTATTATTGTTTTAATTTATTTTTTGTATCAAGTTAAAACAATCAAAATTAATGAGTATTATTATATGCATATAAGCATGCATAATTTTGTTACAGATATTTGAAACTAGCGTAATAATAATTATATATAAAGATCATTTTTTTTTTAAAAAAAAATTCTCCTCCAAAAAATTCTCTTTTTAAAAAATTTTTTTATTCAAACCAACTTTTCATTTTTACTTTTAAATTTTTTATTCAAACATTTCACAATGTCGTCTTTCAAAAATTTATCGGAACAAATTTGTAATATTTTAAATAGCTTTAGTCATGAACGTCGTATGGTTATGTTTGGAAATACAAAAAGATTTGAAGAATGGTTGGTTCGCCAACAAGTTATTGACAAAGTAAGCAATTAAAATTCTTTAAGTAAAATAATTGAACAAGGCTCGTCATCAAATCTCCAATTTGAGAAATCAATGTCGGGACGCGAAGAACCAGTGTGTTCAATTTCCTAAGTTATAGGAATATACTTCAGAATATATGGATTAGTTAATTAAGTTATAAATCATATGATTTATGATATAATTTTATATCTATATGGCTTTGGGGTCGTATATTTCCTCCCACATATGCTAGCATATGCTAACTTAGGTTTTATTAGGATTTTATTATTGAATTTTTAAATTATAGTTTTTTATTAATTAATTAATTTTTTATTTTATTTTTGTTAATTTTAATAGAATCCTGTAAGTGTATTTGATAGATATGTAAAAGATAATAAAGATAGAGATTTTTGCAAAGATTTATTTTTAAGTTGGCAAAGTCGAATCAAAGTTTTTCCTAAAGATTTTAATCGAGTTGTTAAAAAAACGAGTGATTTTAATGTAATTCATAGATCAGATCTTGCTAAAAAATATCACAAAAAATTTGTTACTTGTGCATATATAGAAAATGAAAAGGATCTAATAATTATTGATGAAAATCAATCAGTTATTTTCAAATGTGCTAATAAAATTGTTGGAGGAGTTATTCGTGATGTAGCAAAAAAAAATGTTGCAAATCATTTTGGATATAAAATGAAAATCACAGTTGATGCTCATCCTAAAATAAATCGTGGACAGAAAACCCATGCAGATTCTGGAAAATTAGTAGGTCATGGTATTCATGCAAATTTTTTAGATCCATCTTCTACTAGTTCATACGTATATAAGGAAAAAAATATTAGTCCTGAAGCACAAAGAATATTTGATCGAGATGGAAATGAATTTGGAAAATGGCTTTATGAAAATGCCAATGATCATTTACCGTGGTCTGTACTATCTTATGAAGCATTTAAACAAAAAGTAAATTTGAATAATGATCAAATGATAGGTGCAGTATTTTGTGCTGAAAATTATGAAGCTGCAGGACATCGGGATGATGATCGATCAGAATTTGCAGTAGGGTTTGTTTTTGAAATTGGTTTAGTTAAAGAAGGATATTTTATTTATCCTGAATATGGTGTTGCTATTAAAATGACATCAAATTCTATATGGTGTTGGCAAACACAAGCTGTACATGGTACAGCTAAACTTAATTTAAGTGAAGGTGGTATTCGATATACTAGCGCAATAACTTTAACTGAAAAAACTGCAAGAGCAATAGAAAAGGAAGTAGGAATTATAGAAAATTAGATTATTTTTTAATTTATTTAAATATTTCAATATTTTTTATTTATGATATAAATGAAATAAAAATATTATTGATAAACCTTATTAAATAATAGTAATATAAATATTTAAAAATAAATAAGTTATTATAAAGTATATAATTATATTTGCATTTGGTGATTGCTAGATTTCTTGGTCAAGTCAAATCACAGATTAATCTGACCTAATTCAGAACTCTAATTTGATTGGTTGACCTGAATTTTATCAGGTCGGTTTATAAGTTTGACCCGACCTGATGTTGACCTGAAAATTTGTCTACCCGACCCGACTTTTCAGGTCGGGTCGGGTCGGGTCACAGGTTGACCTGACCTGATTCGGAGCTCTAGTTCTGCTGGATGTATAATTTCCCTAAAGTTGCTTAAAGAGCTGGATATGGAGATAACAGGAGCATCTAAAACAATAATGGTTAATGTAAATGGTGAAAAAAGAAGACCCTTAAGTGCCGTCACAGGTGTTCCTTTAAAGATCTCTAGACATGTGATCCCTTTTGATGCAGTTGTCACAGAAGCAGATTCTTATGCCACTATTATTGGAAATGATTGGCTAAAAGAAGCACAAACCATCATAAATTATTGCAAAAGCCTTTTGACATTATATTGGAACAATGAGGATATTGTTGTCAGGGTAGAATATCATCAAATGCCACATGATCAGATTATCGAAGATGAGATGAATGCTACTGATGATGATACTGAAGAAGTAGAACACATAATTGAAAGTAGTGATGAGGAATATGAAGAACAGGCTAATGTGCAAGAGCAGCTGTATTATTTCAACCAGTATATAATAACACAAGAGGCCGAACAGATCGAAAATGAACTCGTTAAACAAGCGATTTTAAAAAACGATGTTACTAAGGAGTCTTATTACCAGTATAAAAAAATTGATAATGGATGTTTCCATGTTGGAGACCTAACTAAGGAACTAAATGAGAAATTTGAGGAATTCATAAAGAAAAATAGAGATCACTTTGTTTGGGATTCTAACGAATTTGGACGAACATTAGTGATTAAGCATTTGATCGACACGGGAAATGCTACGCCAATCAAGCAGAGATTCTATTGAACCTCTTTCCAAAACCAGAAATTTATTCAGAAAGAAATACAGCTATTACATGAAAATGGTTTGATTAGACTTTTCAGTAGCCAGTGGACATCTCCCGTTGTCATTGTAGAGAAGAAAAATGGAAATAAGCGATTATGTGTTAATTATCGCAAATTAAACATGGTAACGAAGAAGGATTATTATCCACTACTAAGGATAGATGACATGTTGGAAACATTGTCTGGCTCAACTTGGTTTTTCTCTTTGGATCTTGCTAGTGGTTTCTGGCAAGTCGAGTTGGATGAAAAGGACTGAGAAAAGACTACCTTTATAACGAGATTTGGAACATACGAGTTTATTGTGATGCCGTTTAGCTTATGCAATGCTTCCGCCACTTTTCAATGATTAATGGATATTGTCTTAAGGGATATTTTGTGGCAATATGTTGTTGTGTATGTGGATGACATCAACATTGGCTCCAAGACTTTCGACGAACACCTTTTACATCTTGAGCAAGTCCTTTTGAGATTAAGAAACGCCAGTTTAAAATTGAGTCCTGAAAAGTGTTTCTTTTTTAAGGTGAAATTACCATTTTTTGGTCATGTGATTAGTGGACAAGGTATTTAAATGGATCCTGAAAAGCTATGAGTAATAAGTGAATTCCCGATACCTAAAGATTTAACCTAACTTAGAGGATTCATAGCTTTGGCTTCATATTATCAAAAATTCGTTAAAGGATTTTCTGGTATTGTTGAACCATTGCACCGGCTGTTAAAAAAAATGTACCCTATCAATGAACTAAGGCTCAACATGATGCTTTTGAAAAACTCAAGAAGTATCTAATGACCCACCTATTTTGGCATATCCAGATTTTGATAAAGCTTTTATATTATATACAGATACTTCTACATTTGCCTTGGGAGCAATTCTAGCGCAAAAAGGAAAAGATTCAAAAGAGTATGTAATAGCATATGCTAGTCAGACTCTTAATAAGTATGAAAGAAACTATACAATTACGGAACTTGAATGTCTCGCTGTCATTTGGACGATTCGATATTTTATCCACTATCTACATGAACAAAAATTCGTTGTTGTTACTGATCACTCCGCTTTGGTGTATTTGAAAAATAATTCAAATCCTGTTGGCAAACTTGGACAATGGATTATGACTTTAAATTCCTTTGACTTTGATATTACAAATCGACCCGACAAACAACACTCAAATGTAGATACATTAAGTCGAATAGAACACTAGCATATAATAAATTTAAAATAACATAATTGGATTTAACTTATTTTTGGATAACACTAACGCATAATTCTAAATTGATATAATGGATTCAGGAACATACTTCTCACTCATACAATATTTAATGGATTTTGACATACCAACATATCTCATCAAAGAATAACAATAAACAATAAAATGAAATCTCGATATTTTATTTTAATTAATGGATAATTATATAAGAAAAATAGAATCGACTCACAAAGGTCATACAAAGTTGTAAAAGAAAATGAAGTTGATACTGTGCTCTATAATCTACACTCTGATCCATTAGCAGGGCACTTAGCCTTAGAAGAAACATTTAGGCGAGTAAACATTCGTTATTACTGACCTCAAATGTATAAAGATGTAAGACGATATATTCAAACGTATGATGAATGTCAAAGAAGGGGAGTAAATAGAAGGACAGAACTATTACACTCCATAAAAGTCAGTCAACCTTTCGATCGAGTAAGAATAGATATCGTTAGACCTTTGCCAAAGACTGAAAGAAGGAACGCATATATCGTAGTTGCAACAGAATATTTGACAAAATGGCCTGAAGCTAGAGCTATTCCTGATGCAAAGGTATCATATGTTATGTCCTTTTCCTACGAAGACATCATATGCCGATATGGATGTTCTAAGGTACTTTTGACTGATAGAGGAACCCACTTTGTCAATAAAATGTTAAACTCCTTGTGTGCTGAATTAAGAGTCAAACATAAATTATCGATGATGTATCACCCATAGACCAACAGATTGGTTGAACGATTTAACCAAACGTTATGTGAAATGTTGGCGAAATTTGCATCAGAAAACAAAGATGATTGGGATCTTATGTACCATCAGCTCTTTTTGCCTATAGAACAAAGAGGTATGATATCACCTGACACGAACCTTTCTATCTGTTATATGAACGAGAGGTTACCTTGCCAATAGAATTCAAAGTTCAAACCCAACGAGCACAACCAAGTACTGCGAGTCACGATAAAAGTATTTTAGAAAGGATATATGATATTATTGGAAGAATATATGATGATAGGACTGAAGCACAAAATAATATAGAAAAGTTCCAACAAAAACAAAAACAGCGCCATGATAATAAATTAAAGGAGGCATAAACATTCAAGATTGGAGATATGGTTTTGTTATACAAAAGTAGTATATATAAGCGAAAGAAGCTAGAGGAACAATGGAGACGACCATATTATATATATGAGGTTCTCTCTAATGGTGCATATAAACTACGGACCCCTGATGATGAAATATTAAAAGCCCTGTAAATGGCGATAGATTAAAGTTGTACTATTCTAGATCATCGTGAAATATCTTGTAAACCAAAAAAGAAAGATCCTGACAGTCACGAAAACTATTGTCTCGAAAATTATAAATATCGTCACCCAAATCAAAAATTAAAAAGGTTTTCTCTCTTCAAATAATGGAACACTACTCTAAGAAATTAAGAGCAAATTTCTGTCAATTTTTGAAAACCAGGTTGCAAGAAGCTGATAGTGACGAAAAACTTGAATTTCCACTTCTGCAATAATCATCTCGAAGACTAAAAAACAAAATTCAATGACGACCCAGTCATTGTTAGAGAAATCGTCGAATGAATCAATCCTTGAGAAATGTAAGCAAGATCTTGAACAGGTCCCTCTGGAAATAATGGTTTTTCCTGATTATATATCACAACCAGAAGACATACGATTGCAAATACTGGTGAAACTAGTAAAAGAAAAAAATTTTCAGATCCAAACTAATATACATCAACTCGAAAAATTTTATTACTTGGGAAAATTATTAGCCTCGCGAAGATAAATCTCTGAAGACAAGAATGTTCTTGAAAATTTTTCTATCCGAAATAAAGATGCCAGCCGAAACTCCTCAAAATAATTTCGTTATATCTCTTACTATGTTTTTAATATAGTTTCGGTTAATTTCAGATTTCGTCGTACATCTCACTATGTTTTAATATAGTTTCGGCTGTTTATTAATTGCCTTTTTTGAGTTTTGTCCCTCAACTTTAATCCGAAGATATAAAGAGATTAAGAAGATTGTATGACAAGCCTATGACTTGTTCATAGTAAGAGGAGTTTCGAGTCTGTATCTCGTAAAATATATTCATCTAACATATCTGACCAACATGAAGGAGAACGATTTCTATAAACATCTAATACCAGAGGCTAGATGACAAAAACAAAGAGAATTTAAATGATTGTTGATCTCGCAGGGGCTTGACAATTAAAGAAGGCATATTTTACAAATAAATATAATTGTTCTATCATATTCTATTAGTTCCAGGGCATTGTGTCCCATTTCTGTTTAGTTTAAAAAATTAAGTTTTGTTAGTATTTAGTTAGATTTTTGTAGATCAATGGCCCAATTGTCCCCTGGCCAAATTGTCTGCTGGCCAATTCATCTCCTGGCCAATATGCCATCTAGCCATTATGTTTCGAGGATAAAAAGGCCTCCGAACGATTAGTTCTTGCTGGATTTTAAATATAAAAGAGGTAGGATTTCACTTGAGTAGAAAATATGAAGTGTTCCATATATTCCCTAGATAAAAACGATAGATAACATTAGCATATATCCCCTTTCCTTTTATTTGTAATGATAACGAAAGTATATTAATAAATTACGTATCTGATCGTATAGAGCGCCGAAGATTGAGGCAATACCTTATTTACGTAGATTTATGTTAGATTTTTCTTGTTATTAATAAAGATATTTAATTCATTTTTATAAATAAACCTTCTGCTTACCTTTTCTATTGTTTATAACCAATAAACCTTTCGAACTGCGTGCAACACAATATTCATGTGATAGTAAAAAAAATTAGAATTTTTATTTTTTTATCACATGACAAAAGTAAAAGTTTATCTAATGTTGACGTCTTTTTAGTAAGGATTTGATTAATATTGGTAAGGAAAAAAAAAATGAATAATATATTAATTTAAATAGAGTGTAAGCGAGTTACAAGGTTATAGAGAAATTTTCAGACTAACATAATACATACTTCCAAAATGTTTTCACAATTAGTATTCAAAATTAAATATTTTTATTAAGAAAAAAATTAAAGCGTTAAATAAATAAACCATTTTTCTTTCATAATATCAAAATACTGTAAAAACCATTTTTTTTTTATCATTTAACAAAAAATATTTAAAGACTTTGCAATAAATAAATTTTGCATAGTATAAATCATTAAAACGAATCAATCGTATCTATGCTTTATTGATGCATGTGGTTGTGATTTAAGAAAATCAAGTTCTTGACTAAAATAAATATATTATTACATTAGTCTAAATGAAATAAAAATTAAAATGCAATTAAAATCTCAATTTTGATAAGAACTTGATTTTCTTAGATCACAACCCATATGATCGTAATTAAATAAGAGGGCTATGCATAATTCAATCCACCCGCTGTCACTGCTTTGTAAGAATTAAAAAATAGAATAGATGATGTCATGTTAAAAATAAAAATAAAAATAAAAAACAGGGACACATTTAATCAAAAAAATCTTTTATCTCATAAACCAACTCGAAAGTGAAACTTGAGAAAACAAAATGATAATAAAAATGCAAGTAAAAAATAAAATGTTAAAAATATTTAATGGCTGAATAACTCAGAAATTAAATAAACTAAAAAAAACTATCACCGCGGGAGCAAGCCGAAAAAGAATTTCTAATTATTAATAAATAATTTTGATGAAAAAAAATGAAATAAATATCATTTTACAAAGCGAAATAATGTGATCAAAAAATCTTTGCGCCTATAAAATAGATAAATTAGAATCGAGAAACAGAATTCATCGATTCTATAATCGATTTTACTTTTTGAATCCATTCCCTGCGACGATTTGCAGTTACTTTGTTGTAAATATCGCTTTAACAGAACACCTTGAACTTAGTTACTCGCAATGATGTGTTTCAGGTTAGTCATTATTTACCTTTAAATCTCTTATTTTTTTAAGAGCACATATACCGGAGAAATTCAGTTCTCAAAAATAAAAAGTTTTGATAAATAATAGGACTGTAAATCACGCTAAAACACGTTTAAATATAAAAATTAAGATGCTTAGGAAAGATTTTACAAAGCGCACCGCTATTACGGTAGAGAGTTATATAATAATTATTTCATAATTTTTTAGTGATAAAGATATCGAGCCATAAAACTATGAATTTATTTCAATAAATATAAATAAATAAAGGTTGAAGTCCATATTTTAATAGAACTTGCTTATTTTAATAATTGTACCTCCTAATTTTGTATAGGAGGTAATTTAATAAAAGAATATTTATTGCGTTTATTGCAAATGATAAAAATAAAATAATTCAATTAAGTTTCATATGTTGTCGTTTAGGAGGAATAAAATTAACGTAACAATTCCAATTTTAACCAATATAATTTCGAAACTATTTTTAACTATGTCAAAACTGTGGTTTAAGATCAGTTAAAACAAAAAATTAAATAATCTTACTAGTGATCGGATTCGTGTCAACTCGTGACTCATAAATTAACATACTCAAATCTTGTGATCGAGTTCAATAATCGAGTTTTACCAGAATTTTTATTTCAATTAATTTTATAAAATTGAAAAAAAAAAGTATTTCTATTAGGTACAGAACAATTACTTTCGAATCCCTTATGTTTACGAACGAGTTGTCGGGCCATCATAATACGAAACTAGTCAATATCCAATGTAACCTAACGAGTTGCAGTTCATTTTTCTGAAAAATTATCAAACGAAGTACGTCCTTCTGAGAATGACTATCACCTTCTTCGTTCTTTATCATTATTTTTGAACTTTTTTTTTGGATTCGAGACCGTTTTTTAGATGAAGGTTTGGTATTGTTAGCTTTATTAATGGATTCCATAAATAAATTATCTATTAATAGAGGTTGAGATAAAAAAGTTGCAATAGCAAGGAAAGTTTATTAAAATTTTATAAAATTATAATATTATTTATTAAATATATTGATTGACTCACGAGTTAAAATCCCTCACTTTAATCATGATCGTGATAAATTCGAATTATTCGAATCATAAATTGACGAGACGGATCAATAAATCTGCTTCTATATAGCCAGTACGGTACGTATTTAGAGAAGTCGCCCTTAATTAAAGATCTAAATGATTTTTTTGTATTGCATATAAAATTTATTTAATAATAAATTATGCGTTTATTAAAATTTTCTAGTAAGCTTTCTAATATATGTAGTAAGCATTATCTGAAGATAATTTCTACAATAATTCTAATAAGAATTATAAATTATTTTTTGTTCGATTGCGAAATATATTCATATAATTCATGCACGATTCATTAACTTTATTGATATATGATTGTTATAAATGTAGTTAATAAAAGCTCCATTTTTAGGATAAATAATTTCTTATATTGTTTAAATACAGGAAGGTGAAATAAATATGTAATAAGTTTTCGAAAGCAACAATTTATGTTTGCAGTTGTTTCTTCATCTAGAGGAAGGAGGTTTCATATCATTTATAATGATTCCGTGAAAGGCTTAATTTTCATGGAAATTTTACGTAATCCACGGAGAAATAATTGAAATAATCGGGCGAAAATTTTATATAGGGACAAAATGACTACTTAATTAATCTAGAGCTTCTGGATGGACACGATAAATATTCTGAAATTGATAAGTTATATTCATTCATTAAATTTGAGGCATACTACAAAAAATAATTTCTACTCTATGATCCTAAATTTTATAAAAACGAAAATAAAAACTTATTTTGTTTTATACTATAATTATTGTTATAGTAAATATTAATTTAATAATTTTAAAATATTTTTTCTTCAGGAATCTTTACTTATCCTGACTACTAATTCAACACTCAAATTATTATATCAGCTAATGATTAAATTTATTAATAGATAATTAAATATATCAATTTCTTACATCGCTCGCTATAATGCGTTCCAATTTACATGATTAATTCCTAAAAATAAACAATTTACAGTTTAGAAATATTAAGAATAAAATAAAACTTTAAAAATTATCATTTACCGTTGCCATTGATGAGGTTTATCATTGTTTGATTTAATTTTAAAAATCTTCTTGATTTTCTAATTAAAGTAAAATAAATTATAATGACAAGTTTAGTCATTATTTAAAAAGCTTATTAATAACGAAATGACTCATTACCATTGATAGGTTATAAGAATTACTCTTAGATTTGCCAATATTCATATCTGTAAATATTAATTATATACAGTAAATTCTTAAATTATTAAATTATTAAATCAAATAACGTAATTTTAAAACAAAATATTAAAAAATTACCAATTATTGATGTAGACACGATCTTTTCTGTATGATCTTTAGGGATTTTTAATTTTTTTTATGGTAGTCAAATTAATTAATAAATTTCTTATGATTACATAAACAAGTCAAGTATTACTTACTATTTGAAATATTAAGACTGTAATGCATGCTACCGTAAGCTGTTTTTTAAAAAAAGAAATATCAAATTAATCTTAAATTAAGCTTTAATATTTAAATAATTTAAATGACAAATTTTTGCTCTTTTGTAAGTTAAAAAAGAAATAAAATAATTAAATTTCATTTAATAATGAACATAAACAAATTAAATATTTTACCTTCAGTGGCATTTCTTGGTTCAGGTAAATCCTTAAAAGTGTAAAGTTTACTAAATGTTCTGACTAATGAACCATTAGAGTTTAAATTTATATTAGGTTCTGGTTTTGCATTTGATTGTTTACAGTTAGAATTAATGTTTTCATTTTTATTTTGATAATATGATTTTCGTATTTCTGTAATTTTATCATCGAGGGTATCAAAATCAGGTCTCTTCAATGGATCAGCATCCCAACATTGTTCCATTAAACTTGAATATTCCAATGGAGTTCCTTGTACGATTTGTGGTCTCATTCCATTCATTATTTTCATTACAAGATCATAATCATGGTCAAAACCAGCAAAAGGTGGTTGTCCAGATGAAATCTCCCACATAAGCATACCAATACTATAAATATCTGATGCAAAAATATATCCTTTTCCATTAATAACTTCAGGCGCTATATAAGGAAGATTTCCATATATACTTCCTAATGGTTTATCAGCAGGTCCACAAAATCCAAAATCACTAATATGCCATCCACCATTATATTCAGAATATAATATATTTCCTGAATGCATATCTCTATGAATAGAATTTTCTTGATGAAGACGTGAAACTGCACCGATTATGTGTACAATTATGTTGATTCTTTGTTTCCATGTAAGTTGGTTATGATTTTGTTGTAAATATTTTTTTAAATCTATTTTGAATAAGACCATTACAAGAAAATAATCTTTATTTTGTGGATTTTGAGTAAGGCCATAAGATTGAGCGAAATTTGGCCATTTGCTGCTTAATATTAATTGAGATTCAGCCTATAAATGAGAATTCATTTGATTAGCTTCTTTCTTTTTTTTATTTTATTATGAATACTTTTCTTTTAAAATTACATACCTCTTCAAACCAACTTCTATTAGCACTTTCGACATTTACTAATCTTTTAAGTATGATTTCCTGTCTTCCATATCTTATTAATTGTTTTTTGATACAATCCCATTCGTAATAATGTCCATCAATCCAATCTGCCAAATATATTTCTGAACATCCACCTTTAGTTAAATATTGTATATTTTGCAATTTATCGAATGGGATCGATTCAATTATTTTAAAAGGTTGATTTGCTACCATCTGACATTTTTTTATTAAATTATCAATTTCATTATTTCCCGATGTCCATTCTGAAAATTTTAATTTCAAATAATTTCGAATGCAATGTTCGCAATATGTTATTGCAAAACATTCTTCTTTGCAATTTTCACAAACTCTTTTCATTCCTTGATTTAAGGTAATTTTCTCATAGTCATAACTCTGAATTAATAATATTATTGCCTCTAATTTTTCCTTTTTAGTGAGAGTTTCGTCGGCGTAAATTGTTTGTTGTCTAAATTCATGACGTTTGTCAATATCTGAGTAAAGGTTATAATCGGTTAATGCAAATGCTCTATCACATGCATCGATAATTAATTCCATACGAATGGAGGACATAATGTAATGAAATAAAATTTTTAAAAGAAATGTTTAACGGGATTAATACTCCGTTTTTTATTCCAAATAGAATATGATCGCTCTGTACAAACTTTGTTCTACGTATGGCAAAGTAAATATCACATGATATTGTTCAACATGACTAATGATCAAGAAAAATACAGAAAAAGTCGATAAACCAAAAATAAATTCTATCCTATGCCTTTACAAAGCGAGCAAACCTAAACTTACTTAACATGCGATATTGGGAATAGAATTGATTCAAAAAGATGAAATCAATTAATCGCGATTTTCGAATATTGTTCTAAATTTCGGTTTATGTAAAATAAAAAGTAATTAAGAATTGAAAACATATAAGAAGTTGAATTTTAAGTTCCCAATGAGTCTATGCTAAATTGTTTGGTTGGTTATCCAAAAATACGTGGTAAAGTTCGTAATGTTTAGACGTTTTCGTTAGATTTTAATTATATTATTATTAAGAACCACATGCTAAACATGTACTTTCAAGGACCTAATGACTTTGGACTTATTATCAGAGAAAAGATGATGCTATACTAAGACCAATGATATTTAGCGTTTACCCGAAAATTTGAGAGGAATTCTCATTTTTATCGATCTCCCAACAATGAACATTTTTGGAATTTTTAAATAGTAAATATATTCATCATTTTCCAGAAAAAGTTGAATCGATCATTAAAGAATTCGTAAAATTCTTGGTGACATGAAATACTTCATAATAATCAATCGTAAACTCTCCTGGCTTTTAATAAGTACAGTACAAATCTCCAATATTGTCACACACATTTCTTACAATACATGGCTACAGCAGGAATGGAATATATAGCAAAGCGTTGATTTGTTATTCTATAAATATGATGCAATCATCACCTCATCAAATTATAGTTTGGTAATTCATTTATTAATGAAAGTGAAATTTAAATTATCTGGGTACGAATGATCCTAAACTCCATATCATTTTGATGATATCATTTCGTAACCTTTATTATTTGTTATGCCTGAGACATTTTAAAATAATGCGGGATCGCTGAATTTCGGATTTTTGATCACAAAATTCATTAACCAATCCTAAAAAGTGGTCAAATTAAAGAAATTTGAATTGCTTATTTGACTATTCTTTATTGGTAAAGATCTTAAGAATTTACATTAGTTTCTTTAAAATCATTCCGTTTTTTACATTGTTAAGCTTAAACTGTTCGACGTTAAGTTAACAAAGATTATTTGCTAGCTGGGAGTTTAAGTACGTCTAAACTATGGAAGAAATAAACACGAATAATTAATTGAAGGGTCAGGTCGTCTTTATTGATATAGATTTAAAGAAGAATGAATTGTTTAACGAGCAAGATAAGTTTCAGAGATAAATATTATTGATTTATTAGAGAATTGGTAGCGACTCTGCCATTTATTGAGGCAGAAATACAAGATATTTATATAAAATACATCAATATGAAATAGATATTTAAGATAGTAAAGAAATATAAGAAATATAAGAAAATAAAGATATTAAATATATTAAAGAAATATGTGAAATTAGAGAAATTGGAGATCGCTAAGAAATTAGTGAAATCCGAGAAATCAGAGAAACGATAGAAAGTTGAGATTCGTGATCGACATGAAAGTTAGGCGCAGTATCGTGCGTCATAACAAGACTATCATTAACAACATTTAATATTGTATAATTACGATTCGGTTAAAAATAACGACCAAAAAAAAAAAAAAACACTTTTTATTTAATTCGCAAAAATCGGGTCATGATTAGGTCTAAACTCGTCAGCCAATAATTATCAAGAACAAGCTTAGTGAATTATTTGTTTTTTTCGACAACAATATGTTTTTGATCAATGTTATGACTTCTTAAAATATCATATCATCTTTTAATTTCTTGGGCAATAATCATTAAATTCAACTTTATTGAAACGTTTATCAAAAAAAAAACCTAATCAAAGTTATAAATCTTTGAAATTTTTTTCTAAAAACTCTAAATTCATCTCTTCACGATTTTTAAGTATACTCTATTATAACTATTTCAACAATTCCAACTAAATCTTACCATACGAACTTTTATGTTTAACAACAAGATAATCTTGTAAAAATTCAGTTTAATCAGAATCATTAACATTATATAATCAGAATCGTTTTAGTTTCATAACCGTGATGTCATCGCTCTCTAAGTAAAAAAACTTTAAAGCAAAATTTTTATAGTAAGCAAAATATCTTGTTAATAATATATATTCATTGAAATATTTAATTTTCAATAATTATAAAAGATTATGGAGCAATCTTCGGCTTTTTTTTTTTAATAAAATATTTGAAAAATATATAATTAAATAAACTTTGCTTTTCAATCTTGCCTTTCCATTAAAAATTTGCCGAGCATCCCACCGTCTTTTCAAATTTATTACCAATTGATTCCTCAATATTTGGCTTTTCAATTTTAGCATAAACTTAATTTTTTGACTCATCTGATTTTTGAAAATTCAATGAAATTTACATGACTTTTTTCAAATCTAGTTGGCGATTTTTAAATTTAGCTAACAGTATTGTATAAATTCAAAATTGATGATTGAATGTAATGATTTTATTAATCGAAAATTAAATAAATGCTAATATAGGAGTAATCCATTTCTTTTAAAAAAAAAGTAAATAAAAGAAAACCTAACATATTAATTATAAAATAAACATTTTAAAAAAAATACTACACAAAAGTAAAAAATTAAATTTGATCGCAAAAATCATCAAGAAACAAAAAATTAATTTAAAACATATGTCGAAAACCAAATAATATATTTAAAATAATATTTAAAAAAAAATCAGTTGCTCGAAAGTAAAAAAAGTTTTAAAAAAAAAACCAAGAAAACAAAAAAAAATATAAAAAAAAATTCTTCTTAAACTTACGAAATATTCGAACCTAAAAAGTAGTAAATAAAAAATAATTCTGGAACTCTGATAAAATATAAAAATGATTTAATAACGCATCATCGTCTTAATATATTAGAATTTCCTAAATCAGACTGTATTATGCGTGGATAATCAATGTATGACCTAAAGTTCTTTTGAGGGATAGGGCATCGTATACGAGATTTCCTACTGGATGTCTAGTATAAAACTTATCAATTTGAATTCAGTGGTCGGGTCTTCTATTAAATTTCCTAGCATAAAATTTATGTATTTTAATATAGTCGTCTCTCTCTTTACTAAAATGTTCTTTATTATTCTTTTTGCAATAGGATTTTATAATAACTTTAGCTATAATAACCCGAAAGTGAAGAAATTCATTCAACTACAGGCACTATGACTTATGAAATTACCAATGTCTTTACGATCCTACGATCAAACTAGCGAAAATCAAAGAAAGATGGTGAGTATGATTTCATACTTTCAATTGCGTATTAAGCCTAGAATCTCCTGAATTACTTATGGACTGGGAGACATACTGAATTGCTGATTATATCTCATCGTTGTTGCATCGATATTGAATATTGGATACGGACTATGATTTAATGACGGATTGAGGCCTGGGATTTTCTGAATTGCTAATGATTTTTTTAGTTATTAAATTGATTAAAAAGCTGGTCAATTAATGAAATTATACGCTTTATATTCAATAGTTTACGATTTATTTTGAAGCTAATTTCATAAAATTCTTATTTTGCAATAAATTTAATTGGTTGCGCCTTAAAATTTTGTTACGATTTAAAAAATATTACATCATTTCCGAGGATAGTGAATATGGAAGAGAAGCATTTGATTAAGTAATATCTCCTTGGTTATTAAGATCTTAAACTTAATACGATGAATGTACCAATGAGTATGAATTAAAATTTTTGTACAAAAGTATAAATAATAAGCTTCACTATAAATTAATATCGTTTTGATTTATTCAAATGGAGTTCTTTCAAAATACTATACCAAATTACTTGTATATTTATCACATTGATTAATGACTACACTACATTATAATCTTGTAAACTTTTAATTTGGTGAATCATTATTTATAATATTAATATCGATATTTTTAGATCTGATTTTAAATAGGCATAGCCCATAATAAACAAGAAAGATAATAAAATAATCGGAATCTTCAATATTTTGATGTATAAATGTCTTTAATATTATATATGATTTGGCTCATTTAAACGATAATAATTTTTCGCATGATCACGTATTTCATAGGAACTAAATTATTTGCAGTTTTGCCAAATAAAGTGATTAGGTAATATTCTTAGAAAGAGAATTCAATTGAACCTTTGGCAAAATCCTTTCAACGATAAAGTTAATAGTAAGCTATTAAGATTGTTAGATGCGATATTCACTTGAAACGACTAATATTGACTAACATGGTATTTTAATAAAATTTTAAAGAATAACGATTTACCGCGAAGGTCATCATTAATTCAAGTAATTTTTTTATTTTTAATAAAATTTACAAAATTATATGAATTAAGGCAGATAAACTAACTAATACCTTAAGCAAGTATAATGTTTTATAGTTAATTTTCACAAATGACCTTTTAAAAGATACTCGATATGAAATTAAATTAAATTGTTTTGTGGCATTAATGTGGTGTTTATTAACTTCGCTTTTAATGTAAATTAACAAAGATGCGTTGTTACAACGATTTTTAAATTTACGTACTTACCGTTTAACTTTACTCATAAACACTCCTACTAAATCACCTGTGAATGCAATGAGAATTATAAAGACTATCCAATAAAAATTCCGTTTGCGCTGTAAATTTTCCTCAAATAATTATAAAAAAAAAAACATTAATATACAATTTACGTCCATACAAAAATATATATTTTTATTTACATGTAAAATACAAATGAATTTAGTTATTATTTCATCAAAATGATATAAAATACATGTTGAATAAATGACAAAATAGAAGAGTAGGTACGATATTCCCAATAATTCATAACCACATTCCATTAGTATTGTAAGTAAGACTGACTATATGTTGCTTTACAAATAGTTGATCATGATTATCGTGATTCCAACCACGAACGTATGATAAAATTTATATGAAAAATTATTCCATGACGAAGAGTTTAAATCTTCGTTGAATGGGAGATCGGGCGGAGATGGTGATTTATAGTTAGGGCTCTCCTTTGTAGCATATCTTAATTGTACAAAATCATTCAAATTTAATGTTAGCAATTTTATAAATTTTGTCAGAATGTCAAAATTAATTTGATTTTAATATACCCTAAGCTTTCAAGAATTAAACGGAGCTTATGACCTATAGCACCTCCGGCATAATTTCCACCTATTCGAATGTTATCATTTAGAGTTCGACCTTTTTCTTGAGAAAACGTCATCAAAAATTCACTTGTATTTGTATACGTCAAACTATCAACATGAGAAATGCTAGAACCTGGAAAGATTGAATATATGATGTGAATATCTTATATTTATTAGTAATCACAATTAATATTAATGAACGTTATTATACCTGGTCGATAGGGATTTAGAGAAGTTTCTAAATATGTCATATCCTCTTCTTTATCACTAACGCTCGGTTTGAAAACGAGATCTTTAGGTTTAATGAAATAACTAAAGATTTCCTTGGCAACTAAAAATTGCGGTGAGACAACAAATTGGTTCAAAAAATCGAAAGCATTTTCATAAGTTGTTCCAAAATCAGCAAATTTATTTAATTCGTTTGCATAAGATGAGATTAATTTATTTTCCGGTAATAGGATCAAATATTTGTCAAAAGCACTTTCTTGAAATCCATTAAAAACAAATTTTGCATTTAAATCAGGTAATGTAGTTCCAGTCGTCAAACCAACAATTTCAGGAGTAGCAGCTTCAGGGAAGTTATCCAAATAAACATTCCACGATGAAGCAAATCCAAGCCCATGCATCAATTCATGTATAATTAATTCCAAGAAACCAATTTGTTGACTGGTAATTGGAGGATCACCTTCGAACCAAAAAGGTATCAATGAGTTGAAGTCAGCAATAATATCAACAGGAGCAAATTCAGGATGCACAGATAGTTGGAATTGTTTAACCAAAGATTGTGGATACAATCTTTCAAATCCATCATCATCTTTCATTGGCATTGTTCTGTAAGGTCCTGCGGCTCCTAATATTCCAGCACTTTCCATTTCACGAAACTTTGCATTGATTAAAATTGGTGTATTTAATATTAAAGTCGATGATATTATAAGACCTGCTTCTTCGAAAGAGGATTTTACTTTTGCACATCTTGTTATATCTTTAATTTCACAATTGAATTGAATTACAAACATATTTGTGTCGTTTTGTACTTGATAATTAACATTTTTCATCGGTTGTTTCTTTACCAATAAACACTTTGAGGCGAGCTTAATATTTGGTTGAGTAGGATACGGTTGGTCAATGCATTGTGCTGAATTCAACGGTATTGAGATGAGTGTTAGAGAAAGGAACAAGCAACTTGAAATTAGTGACAACAGATTCATGTCTGTCGTTTAAAGAGAAATAGGAAAGGTTTTAATGACAAAATAATTTAACTTTTCAAGTATGATACTTTACGAATCAATGATAAAGTTAAATAGTAATATATTTATTTTTAGAAAAAATCTTAAATGATTTTAAACAAAAAAAAAAAAAAAAAAAATATTTGAAATCCGAATTTTTTCGTACGAAACGGATCAAATGAGTGTTGAACAGATTGGGCGTAAATGTAACACTAAAAATCGTTATTTTTAGATGTAAAGATTTGTGTGACATTAATCTTGGACAATATGAAGATCTCGAAATTAATTAATTGTTTATTGAGCAACGCAGAAAACAATGAAGATGATCGTCCTTTTTACGGTAAGTAATGAAAATATATGGTTAATATGTTTTGCATAATTTTAAATTGGGGTAGATCCAAACAAAATTTTTAATTTATAATAACGTGACATTAAATTTTGATCAATAGTCTAGCTAGTTTAAAATTTGATAAGATCCTTGACTTTGGGACATAATAATTTACCTTTGACGCTAATGTTACAAAAGCATATGATATTTCTACTATTGAACCTTTTACTGATATATAACATTATACGAACCTTTTATTACATTACTTATGCTTTGCTAATTTAAAGTGTTGTTGAAATAAAAAAGATATTTAATAGCAGAAATAGCAACAAATTTGTATTTGGAATTAATAGAATCAATGAAACTAGGACCCGAATTTTGTTAAAACCTCTTCAAAAGCAATTTTAAAAGCTGAACATTTAGGATTCTAAATCTAAGTATTTACCCTATTTAATACGAAAAACAAATTAATTTTAATTGCTACTTATTAAACTTCATGTTTGCATATAAAGAAAACTCGACGATGGAGAAAAAGTAATCAGAAGGAATTCAAAGTCCTGATGGTACTCAGTTTGTAACGTTAAAAACCGCAAAGTATTAATTAAAATTCTATAAATTTGAAATCCCGACTAATTTATATAATAATCTAGTGAGTTTAAGAAAGTCGCCTTCATTAAATTAGAGCTTAGCTTGACAATGAATTTACTTTAGGTGATAACAGATTGCTTGTCATGTTTGATGATAATGAAATGATTCACTCGATCCTAGATCATTATTTTCGCACTGCGCATTGCACATTAGACAAAGTTTTTCACTTAATACCATAATCTGTATGACTAAATAAAGTATTTGGATTGATATTAATTTAAAATAATTATTAATAACAGGGGAGTATGTTCCTTGAAGTTTCAATTGACCAATTGATTTTTAAAAATTTTCATAGAAAATATACAGAATATAAAAGAAAAATACAAATCTTCGAATTTTCTAAGAGAGATGTATATCTATTTAATAATAAATATCGTGGTCTTTATCATAAAAAGCACCTGTTTGAGTTTGAGAGCAAGAATATGTTGAAGTGTAGTATAATATTTTATCTGAAGTCTAATAATCCCAAGACTTTTTTGTTACAGAAACTCTGTCGATTTGATTAGTCTTATACAAATATATACTTATACTACTTATACTGCTACGCTACGAATGATAATTATGAAATAATTAAAAATATAACGAACCACTAATTTAAAATATTCCCGCTGTACTCTGCGGTTGATAATATTGAATAATAAAATTTGTTCAAGTGCAAAAAGTTTAGTAAAATGTCGATTGTTTTGCCATTTCAAAAAATGAATCTTTATGCTTGTTTATTGCGAATAAATTTAGTAGAAAGTTGCTGATAGATTACAAAAAAATAAATTCAAGAATGCTTGGAGTATTAGTGAAGATGATATGGGTCATTTGTTAATATAATCAGGTCACGAGACATGAACTCAAACATTAATTTTATTAGTAAACCTCCCATATGGTCGTTTTTGTAGAAAGTAAGGAGGAATTTTAAAAATAAATGATTTTTTTATATGTTAAATGTGATTTTTTTAGTAAAATAATACCAGACTTAACATTTATTCAAAAAATAATACCTTTTTGGAGTTTCCACACTTTTAAATGCAAAGTGCCAGTATATTGAGCCTACTACGAAAATGTTTTTTTGTACTGTACATTTGTTAATTATGAGAATTAATTATTTATACTTCATATCAATTGAATCAGCTACAAATCGTAATATTTCAATAAGTATTCTATAGAAATTTTGAATAAATATTTTTGATTGCATTCACGTCTCAGGGTTTTATGAATAAATAAAAAGAAATTTATTAATGAATAAATAAGTTTGCATCAAATTTTGAATTTGAAATTTGACATATAAATTACATTGCCTATAATATTCCTACTTCATGATGACTTCAAATTTGGTCAAATTATGGTTAATTCGATAAATTGTCATGGATATTATTATTAAGATAAAGTTCCCTAAATTCATCCTATTAAAACTTCATATTAAATTTTTAAGACTTGCTAGTTTGGAAGAGATACAAATCCAAATCTTTCGTCATAAAATGATGATATCGATCACCCATACGATCTTGTTCTAGAAATAAATGATTATGGTATAAATTTACTTCCAATCCATGCGTAATTTGATTAAAGTATAATTAAGCTTTTTTAATGGAGGATGCATAAATCATTACATTCAAGAAGTACTTAATTTTCCTGAACAGAAATCGGGTCGATTAATCCTTTTCAGATCACTTTTCCAAAAGTTAGTCTTATTGATAATATTTTATGACATATCTGTAACGTCATATAGAATTTTCTGCCCGATATTCGAACTATAGTCGAATTTCGAAGGTTGCTCAAACAATTTATATGCTTGGAATATTTTGGAATGAATAATCTTGAATAAAGTTCTAGTTTTTCAAATTGATCTGACTTATAAGCGATTTAAAATTTTTTCGCGTTGCTATCAAATTTATTATCATTGGGTGATTGATTTTAGAAGTTGGGAACTCCAAAAAACAATATCATGAATAAAAAGTCTCTTGATGAACTCTAATAAATATTGAAGATATGATAATTCATTTTTGCATAAATTTTTATTAGATTTACATGAGTCTAGCGATTAAAAATATTATAATTTTGGATATTTCAATAAATATTGGAAAAGTAACTTCATACTATATTAGTGAAGAATAACTAGTAAGCTTAATGGTATTTTCTTTTTATTTTTCTAATATTCAAATATTTCATTCAAATGGGTGTTGACGAATTTTATAAAGCAACTGTATTTAAAAATAAAAATTTGTTTAAAAATATTAAAGTTTCATGGTTTGTATCACGTAAGTTACATTGCATGATGTTGTAATTAGATAATTAGTTCAGAAAATTAATTTGCTTAAATAAGTGTCATAATTATAAAATAAAAATAAAAGCAGACACTAGGACATGGAGATTCTGACAAAGGCTAAATGTTTACGTTCTTTGAAATTTATAGTAACAATGTAATAATTATGCCAATTTGGCTGCA
Source organism: Funneliformis geosporum (assembly GCA_946474995.1). Classification (NCBI taxonomy): domain Eukaryota; kingdom Fungi; phylum Glomeromycota; class Glomeromycetes; order Glomerales; family Glomeraceae; genus Funneliformis; species Funneliformis geosporum. The sequence continues at coordinate 5,835 of CAMKVN010000439.1, read as the reverse complement.
GTAAGAAATTAAAAATTCAAATTTTCGTAATTTCCGAAAATTTGAACCCGAAAAAAGCCAAGAAAAAATGTTTAGTTGATTTATTTTATTGAAATTTTTTATTAATAATTTAATTTTCGTTGGCAAATCCTTTTCAATAAATAAATATTTTTGGTGATTGTTCACGTTAAAATTATGATCAAAAAATTGAAGCATCATTAAAAGAAACTTAGAACAATCAATACTCGAGAAAAAATGAATTTGCAAGTTCAAAACTTAATAATTAACAACATTATAAATGTAATTTTTATAAATACACATGATAACTATTATTTATCGGCGAATTCTTTAAAGAAGCGCTTGATTTATATATCCTTTAAATGCAGAGATTCTTAAATGTCCAATTCTCTTCTTACAAGAACAGTACAGGAATAGGAAAATCTAGAGGCGCAGCATTTTTATTTTTAATACTTAAATTTACTTATGCAGTAATCAAAGTTTTTGTTTTTGATTTATCTTTACTTCTTTATTTTATTTTAAGGAATCTTTTTCGAGTTGAATTACTTTGGAAGGTATTTTGTTTTCATTTTTTTTGATCATCTTGTTTTTATTTTTATGGGTCATATCGTACAGCGATATATTTATTATTTTCCGTTTTGTTCTTTTAATATGGTAGATTATTCTTATTTATTGCTTCACATTTAGGTTTGCTCGCTTTGGAAAGGCATAGGATAGATTTTTATTTGGTTTATCTAAATCTTTAAATATTGTTCTATATATAATTTTATTTATTCATTTTTTTGCGATCAATTTGGTTTTGGTAGAATCCATTCCAATCTCTAGTACGATAGATAGGTTTAGAAATATATTTTTCGAAAAAATAATATAATAATTTCAGCTTACAAAATCGCCTTCAGAATAATATTCCAATTGGTTTAAAGCGCAACGACTGCGCCTTCCGCAGTATTAGTCACGTTGAACAAAATCATGTGATATTTACTTTGCGATACGTAGAACAAAGGTTGTAATGAGCGATCATATTCTATTTTGAATAAAAAAACGGAGTATTAATCCCGTTAAACATTTCTTTTTTGAAAAATTTAATTTCATTATGTTCTCCATTCGTAAGGAATTAGTTAACGATGCATGTGATAGAGCATTTGCATTAACCGATTATAACACAGACATTGACAAACGTCATGAATTTAGGAAACAAACAATTTACTCCGACGAAACTCTCACTAAAAAGGAAAAATCAGAGGCAATACGAAAATTAATTCAGGGTTTTGAATCCGATAAAATCACCTTAAATCAAGGAATGAAAAGAGTTTGTGAAAATTGCAAACAAGAATGTTTTGCAATAACATATTGCGAAAATTGCATTCGAAAATATTTAAAATTAAAATTTTATGAATGGACATCTGGAAATAAGGAAATTGATAATTTAATAAAGAAATGTCAGATGGAATCTGTTCTTCCTTATAGAATAGTTGAATGGATCCCATTCGATAAATTGCAAAATATAAAATATTTAACTAAAGGTGGATGTTCAGAAATATATACGGCAGATTGGATTGATGGATATTATAACAAATGGAATTCTATCAAAAAACAATTAATAAGACATGGAAGACATGAAGTCATACTTAAAAGATTAGAAAATGTCGAAAGTGCCAATAGAAGTTGGTTTGAAGAGGTATATAATTTTAAGAGTTATTAAATGTTGTTTTTTATAAAAAAAAAGGAAACTAATCAAACGAATTCTCATTTATAGGCTGAATCTACATTAAAATTAAGCAGCAAATGGGGATGTTTCGCTGATTCTTATGGTCTTACTCAACATCCACAAAATAAAGATTATTTTCTTGTAATGGTCTTATTCAATATAGATTTAAGAAAATATTTACAACAAAATCATAACAAACTTACATGGAAACAAAGAATCAACATAATTGGTAACATAATCTATGCAGTATCACGCCTTCATCAAGAACGTTCTATTCATAGAGATTTGCATTCAGGAAATATATTATATTCCGAATATAGTGGAGAATGGTATGTTAGTGATTTTGGATTTTGTGGACCTGCTGATAAACCATTAGGAAGTATATATGGAAATCTTCCTTATATAGCGCCTGAAGTTATTAATGGAAAAGGATATACTTTTGCATCAGATATTTATAGTATTGGTATACTCATGTGGGAAATTTCATCTGGACAACCCCCTTTTGCTTATGCTAACCATGATTATGATCTTGCAATAAATCTAATAAAAGGAATGAGACCACAAATCGTACAAGGAACTCCAACAGAATATAAAAATTTATGGTTCAATGTTGGGATGCTGATCCATTGGAGAGACCTGATGCTAAAACACTTTATAACAAATTTACAGAAATTCAGAAATCATATTTTCAAGATAAAAATAAAGAATAAGGCATTAATTTTAACAGTACACAATCAAATGCAAACCTAATATAAGTTCTAATTCTATTAGTTTATTAGTCAGAACATTTAGTAAACTTTACACTTTTAAGGATTTACCTGAACTAAGAAATGCCACTGAAGGTAATCTATTTATTTAATTTTTTTATGTTTATTATTAAATAAAAATAAAATTTTTTTAACTTACAGAAGAGCAAGAAGGTTGTCATTTTAATTTTTTTAAATATTAAGTTTAATTTATTATTAATTTGATATTTTTTTTTATAAAAAAAAGCTTACGATAGCATGCATTACAGTCTTAATATTTCAAATAGTAAGTAATACTTGTTTATATGTAATTATAAGAAATTTAATAATTAATTTGACTACCATAAAAAATTAAAAAACTCTATAAAGATTATACAAAAAAGAACATGTCTACATCAGTAATTGGTAAGAATATATATTTTTTAATATTTTGTTTTAAAATTACGTTATTTACGTTATTTGATTTAATAATTTAAGAATTTATATAATTACAGATATGAATGTTGGCAAAACTAAAAGGAATTCAAATAATTTTACAATGGTAATAAGTCATTTCGTTAATATTAATCTTTCAAATAATGACTAAACTTGACATATAAATTTCTTTTTTACTTTAATTAGAAAATCAAGAAGATTTTACAAATTAAATCAAGCAAATATAAAACTTATTAATGGCAACGGTAAAAGATAATTTGTAAAGTTTTATTTTATTCTTAATATTTCTAAAACAGAATCGTTTATTTTATAAATTAATACAATCATATAAATTGGAACGCATTATAGGCATAAAAAGCGATGTAAGATATTGATGGTTCTTTTTATTTATTACCAAAATTTACAATTTAATCATTATAATCTCATTAGATGATATAATAATTTAAATGTTGGTTTAGATGATCAGGATAAGTAACGATTCCTTAAGAAATAATTATTATACATTATTTAATTATATTAAAATAAAAAATTATTGTATAAAACAAAAGTAATTATTACTATGTTCAATTAATTAAGTAAACAAGAATTGTAACATTTCCTTCGTCACTGAATTCTTTAGTACACATTTTGGGAATATTATTTGATTTGTGTTATAACAATTTTAATAATCATACCGGTTTTCTTTTGTATATTAAAATATTATATTTTTTTTTTTTGAGCTGCTGATGTTAAAAATTCAAACCAATTGCAACTAACGCCCTAATAAATCATATAAAAATAAACTTTCCTTATAGTTTATGACAAAATATTATACATGTAAAGTTATAACTAAGCTAAAATCGGTTGTTTCTTGTTGTTATTGATACATAACTTTTTAGATTTTACTTATTCTGATAAAAAATTGTATCCGCTAAAAAGGCAAATAATATAATTATTTATTCAAAAAATTATTACTTTATAAGTAATTCCACCATTTTTGATTTTTAATTAACGATACTTTTTATGAATCAACTACTTATATTAAAAAAAAATCACCTGAATGGTTTTAAACTCGAATGCAATATGATAAACATAAAAAATATTTCTGAAAATTTATTCTAACTAATGTGGTGTGGTTCTAAGGCGTAATTGTTTTACAAAGACATTAATGATAATAGAGAGTAAAATAAAAATTTTAGATAGTTGCGTTCCGAAATGATCGAAATGAAAATAATAATAATAAGAATAAAAGAATACGACTCAGAAGTTATTACCTAAAATAAGAAAAAAGATTTGAAATCGTTATTTAGATCGCTTGACCAAACTCAGTACCTCAAAAAAATTAAAAAAACAGAAAGATCAAATAATGAAACATATTATAAATGGAGTTGATTTAAAATAAGTCACTTTATATTAACAAAAAAAACTAGGGGATGTTAAACAGTCCCAAATGATTGTGAACAAATAAAGAAATTACGAGTTTTAGAAAAGTCTAATCGCTTATCTATAATAAGTAACTCTAGATAAAAAAATAGTTTATGAATAACTTTTAAAAGAATATGAACATTGAAATCGACAATTTTCATGTGAGATCCGGTCCATAGGACCGGTCCTAAGTTTCAAAAATCTAGATTCTGGATTTCCGCATAATTTATTATATATTTTTAATAAATAAATCTTTAATTAATACATCATACTTAGAAAGTAAATATACCGCCAGCAAAATAAAAAGCTACTCTATTACTAGCAAATTTATTTGGACTTTTAGGACCGTTTTGGACCATTTAACATCCCTAAAAAACAGACACAAAGGGGAATCTTAAAAAAGTGAACAAAATATTTTAAAAATCCATCGAAATTGGTTTACAATCAATTTTTATACTCAGAAATTTTTTTTCATCTGGAAGCATTAAGAATTATACTTGTTCAGAAAGTCCTATACCTCATCTGTCATCTGAACAAACAAAAATTTAATTTTATGATTGGATCAATACACGTTAACAAATAGAAAATAATAATTCAGCAAATGGTTCAAGCTTTTCAGTATTCCTTATGGTACGATTATAGAAAATTTGCAATTTAATTTTCTCAATAATAGATTTAATATAAGAAGTAATAAATTGAATATCGATAGTATAATATAAATAAGTAATATTTAACTTTATCAAGGAACATAAGTATTATATTGCCAGCAAGATTCTTTGTTATACAAAATCAAGCGAGGGCTAATCTAAAGTACCTTGTTGACTTGTTGAAATTTAATGTTTAAAATTTTTTAGGAATATTCCCTTTGTTTGTTTTCAATAATAGCATATTAGAGAAAAGCTTTTACTAATACTCCCTTCAATCTCTTTCATTTTAATTGCTTATTTTTTTATTCAGCGACTTTCTTAAATTACTTTATCAATTTTTTAAGTAAAGGCAATAAATTTTATAACTAAGTCTATGAAAACGGTAGAAATGCAAATTCTCATAGCAATATTATTGAATAATCCGATTTTCTCATATAGAAAGCGATAACTAAAATTACAAAATTTTTACATAATAACATATGCGCATAAACAATTCATCAAAAGTGATCACGATTTGATTGCAATTACAATTAAATATTTGATTTTGCTGAAATAGTGTTACGATGACAATTAAATTATTATGCGTGATATAATTATATTTTAATAAAAAAATTAAATTAAATTAGCATTAGTAACCCGATTGTATTGTTTGCTTAATAAAGTTAGTAATTTTGAAGATCGGCATAGGGCCAAATTGGCCACTTGGCAAGTTGATTACAGGACGAATTAACGACTGGTCAAAACAATCTCTAGTCAATTGGTCCTCTAGGCAAATTGTTCCTTTGAAAATAATGTATAAAAGAGATAGCTTGATGTTTGGGTTGTTAGCTGCAAGATTAACATTATTAAAAGATCGTCAAAAATTGATCTTCAAATTTATAGTTGACTTATTTGACAA